>VOQK01043017.1:90416-105635 GCA_015052645.1 Benitochromis conjunctus | reverse complement strand
CTCATCTTCTTCTCAACCGCAAGACAACATCGGCGTCCTAAACTACAGACACCGAGTCGCTTGCATGAAAACATCATCTGATCCGCAGCATGACCTTAAAATAGATCAAGACGAGATAGAGGAGAGGTTTGTGTTCCTTTAATTTTGCCCTAATATCTTTTGAGGACATTAAATAATCAAATTTCACTCTGCGCGTGAGAGAGAGAGAGCGCTGATAGAGAAAAAAAGACGAGTTTTCCCACAGGAACGCCAAGAAGCAGGTTAGCGAGTTAAAGTGGGGACGTCAGCCTCAACGTTACAAGTTGGATGGTCGCCCTTTTAAAGGTGATAATGAGTTGGGCATGTGAGACGTTTGTGCTCAATAAGTGTGTTTAATTTACATAATCATTACCAGTTAGCAAAGCATTTACATCCACTGTATTTAGGACAGAAAACAAAGTCACAACAAAATGCTCAAAAGAGATTTTATTAAAAAAACAAATAAATAAATTCAGTATATTTATTTCTCTGTCCTCATTTGTGTTTATATTTGCAATTCATCATCCATTCTCGAACATAAACACACACACACACACACACGCACGCACGCACGCACGCACACACACACACAGACAGAACAACAAGTACAGGCTAAGACTCTGCACCAGAAAATTCACAAGCTAATTGACTGTACAGTATGAACTGAACTGATACCCCAGATTCTGGGCCAGTAAGGCTTTAGTGTTTCCAGGACAACAGACAGATCAACTGGGAGTCAAAGGATGCAATGACCTCAAATCCAAGCATGACTTAAGGTGAATGTAAACTCTAGCCTTAATCAGTGAGTGGTTACAGTTGGCTAGACGTGTTTTTTATAATTTAGTAGCACGAGACTTGACCTGAACTGCACTGACACAAGGTCCTCTGAACAAAACATAGACTTGAAAGCTAAAACTGGAAACAGAAGTACTACTCTACAGGCCTCAGTTATCATGTTATGATAGTACAATAAGAGAAAGCCTGAACAAGTATGGCGTGTTTGGAAGGTTTGCCAGGAGAAATCCTCCTGTCTCTAAAAAGAGCGTGGCTGCACAGCTTAGATTTGCAAAGCTGCATCAGAACAGACCACAAGAACAATTTCCTTTCGACTGATGAGACCAAAGTGGAGACAGCATGTCATATCACAGCATATCAGCACAGAAACCTGATACCTCAGCTGCTAAGCATGGTGGTGGAGGGATAGTGATTTGGGCCTGTATTGCAGCCGCATGACCCGGCAACTTGCAGATATTTATTTGACAATGAATCGGTGACATGGGTCAAATGTGAGGCCAACTGTCGGACAACTAAAGCTTGGCTCAAGGTGGGCCATGCAGCAAGACAATGCACACCAGCAAATCTACAACAGAATATCCCGAACGATTGAAATGCTGTGGCAGGATAATCAGACAGAAACGTATGTCTGCAAACTTCAGTGAACTTAAAATGATTATTGTAAGTTATTTCTGCTAAAGATGATCTACAAGCTACTGAATCGTGGAGTGTACTTGGTTTTTCACGGGACTGCAGAGAGTCCTGGGAAAACTTTTCTTTCACATCTGCACGGGCTTTATTAAAGCATTGTTAGTAAAGCATTATTAGGAGTGTGGTGAATACGAACACAGGTATCTTTAGCCACCGGCTACCTTTAGCCACCACTTCACCTCCACTGATTAGAGTCGCTGAGCTTTATCTGTGGATCTGTGACCGCATGTGTGCAGTTTGACAATTAGTACAGCTGTCGAAGAAGCCTCTGATTCACTTTGGGTGAGTCAAATTCTAGTTTTTAATTTGCAGTTTTTTAAAACTAATTACGAGGTTTGTGTATCTGTGTTACACGGCCATATACGCTATAGCCTTAATGACCATGCTCATTTTCATATTTTCATAAACCAGCTGATGACATTACAGCATTTATGCCCATTATCAATGCCAGTGCTGGTATTAGATTGATGTTAGTGTGACAGGATTGATGCTTTAGTTTGCTTATATGTGCAAACACAGACATGTGTGGAGTGTGATGACCTCTCATGCAGGCACACTTTGATCTGCTCCCTCCTTCCTGCTCTGCTCTGTTTAGTTGTCCTGCGATCATGTGACTCGGTGACACCAAGTAGAGCCATGCAGGCAGTAAGTGAGAAAGCGATGCAACGTGTGGAGCTACTTTACAGCTGTAAATGAAAACACCGCAAACATGATGCATGTTGGAAGAAAATTCTACACTGTGGCAACACTGGCAACTTATATAAAGACATGAAAGACCACAAAAAAGAAAACTTGGTCCCAGAACAAGCAGCAAAAGAAATGAGGAGAGGATGAAGGAAAGTCCTCAGTCATACCCAGACTGTCAGCACGGAGTCAGAGTTCACTGTCACAGTCCTTTCAGAGAGGCAAAGAGTAACCAGGTAGCTCATGTAACAATAACAGCGATTTAGTTGCCATTAAGATGTATTCAGAATTTGCAAATTGATGATGATTTATCTCATAAATCTTGACACACTGCTCTCCCCTGCATAAGCTGCCTTTATAATGTTGGCAGTACTGGCTCTCAATTTACTTGGGATCAGATTTATACTAAAATTTGCAGTATTGCACACCAGTAGCAGTGCCTCAGAGGAGTGTGTAGCCACACAACATCTACTTGCTTATTTGGACAATTATCTGTGCTATTAGCAGATTAATACCCGCGCAGTACAGTTCATGTATTACATGCGCTCTATATATGGGAACTGTACTTGAAGTTTAGAATCTAATCCAGGATACACGGCCATATTAATAATAATTGATAATAATTTCCTCTTTCTTTCCCAGCACCTTGGACACTTTCATTTCTAGCCTCTTCCCACTGGTAGTAAATGCATGAGCTGTCTCACGGCTGCATGCAAGCCAACCGAATTTAAGAGTTTCTTCACAAAAGCCACAAGCAATTCCAAACTGAAGGGCTGCGTTACTCAAAGTGAAGTGTTCCGCATTAAGGATCAGCTATTGGCGAGGCAGTGTACATATATTTATGATGAGAGTTTATGCTTAATGACCTTGGTGTTATAATATGTAAGCCCTCATGCTAAAGAGAACAGAAGACAAGGTCAGAATGAGTTTCTTGATCAAAAGAACATGCTCTGGAGCCTTTGACTCTCAGAAAATTAAAACTCATCACAAAGTGGCAACATTGAGACAGAAAAATAGAAATAAAAATGATAATAACAACTAAAATAAGCTTTGAAAACAAACTTTGATAATAACCAGCAAACCACAAACGGTACCATCAATCTGTGCTGCTTTTCTAGGACAGAAAATCCTCGGAGTGCTTGCTATAGATGAATGTGAGGCCATTCTGACTGAAGGCTGAGCTCAAGACATTACTCAAGAGAAACTATAATGAGCACAGACTTCATTACAAATGCATAACATGACATTTTTATTGACTGTATTTTCTTGTCCATCGCAGACCACTACTCTATGATGTCCTAAATTATCATGGGAATCTTTTCAGAAGCATTGGTTAAATTTGATTTTACGTGGTTACATAGCACAGCATGGTTAAGTCCGTTTAAATATTTAATCTGGTTCTGGGTGTATCATTATCTTAAATTTCTTCTTATGTGAACAGATATTAGTTCTCACCATATCGCTCAGCCTCAGTGCTGTGCAGCTGTGTCTGCGGAGGCTCCCTTCATATATCCAGCACTGACTTTAAGAAAACAAAGGGTAAATCCACCCCTTTCTCCAAACAGACCTTGTTTTGTTAGAGAAGTATGAAAATGATTTCATCTGACTGACATTTGGTCCTGATTCGCTCCCACTGAAGTTAAGTCAACTCACTTCCTGCTCAAAGATCGACTACCTGATAATGAGGTGCTGCTCCTATTTTTGACGTTGGGCTTTCATTTGCATTTTTTTAAAGTCATTTTATCTTTGGGTTTCGTGAAGCCTTGCCAAACGTAACAACCTTGTGACTCAGAGCTAGTTATTAATGAATACTACAATGTGCTTCGCACCATTTTCTGGGATCCATAGTTTCTTTGAGATCCCAGCCATTACTGAGTTATTAAACTAATACTGGAACACAACTAAGATTTGGGTTTTAAATGTGAAGCAACTCCAAATTAGTTTAAGGGAATTCTTTACAAGTTTCAAACACTGCCAGTTTTTGCCCTCCACAAGTTTTCTAAGCAACCCCCCCTTTGGCAGAGTAATATGAAAGATGGATATAGTCTTGATTTTAGCTTTAACGGGAGGTCTTTATCCTTCAAGCTCGCATTCTCTACCAGAGGCCTGGGAGCTTGAGGGTCATGTGGAGTGCATCTTTTCTGTTCTTCAGCATGCGTTCTTCTGGATGGAGATCTCTGATGTCATTCCTGGGGTCTGCTGGAGCCACTTCTGAAATTTTGCAGGTCAGTGCCACGAGTGCTCCACATGGACCACTGCTGCCTTCACCCTGCACATCTTCTCGAGCTCATCTCTCAATCTTTGGTTTTTCTGAAGCATCTCCTTCCTGTTGTTGCTATCACCTGGTATAGCTACATTTATCACTACGGCCATTTGTAGGTTTTTTCAATACCAGCCACTCCTTCCTTCTATCTGGTACATGCTGTGAAGGGGCCTGTCTTTTCATGATGGTTTCTCTTCTTGCTCTTCTTCTTTCTTGTGTTTTTGCTGCCTGAGTTATTCACTAAACACGTGATTGGTTATGGCCATCTTCTGGATGTACTCATGGATCTTCTTTTGTTTCATCCTGGATTCAGTGATTCTAACACTCACTCGTCATCAGCCTCCTTCCTTCTGCTTAGCACGCAGTCTTAGGATGCTGGACTTGCATGCATTTTCTTGATATCAGTGAATTCTGTCTAATTGTTTGGCCAGCTGATTATCCCAGCAAGGTATCTGATGACTGGCAGGTAGTAGGTGTTGATTGCCTGGATCTTGTTCTTCCCACTCAGCTGACTTCCCAGGACTTGTCTTTGGTGATTGTGGCTTTCCCCGTGGTCTCTTGGCATCTTCATGGTTCCAATTTGCCACTGGGATCCTTTTTGTCTTTTCTGACGCGTGTGGTGTGTGTGTGTGTGTTTGAGGTTGAATTTTGCTAGAATATTCCAACAAGTTTTTCTACCTGAGAGATTTGCTACAGTATATCTATCTGCGGCCAAGAGACAAAGTTGTTATTATTTAATAAAAACTGGTTAAAATAAAATGAGTGATCCACACTGAGTTTTATTTGGCATCACTAGAAATGTTGGAAGAAGCTCTGAGGACTTCAAAACTATGGAAATTGTTCACCTCAGACAAAAGAACGGGCGACTATCTTTCTGTCGATCAAACTCACAGCCATGTTGATGGTTCATGGTAAGTGGAATATCTAAATTGAGTCTCACAGATAGAATCTTTTGGCTAAAGCTGAAATGCACAGGTATCAAGAAGTTCAGTTCAGCGACTTTGACTGGTGGAGTTGAATCAAATAGCTCCTGGCTACAGCTGCCTGAATGCATCATACACGTCATATAAAAGATGGACGTAGCTTCCCAGAAAAAAAGCACACCATCCATCTTCTGGCAAAATCTGTAACAATTAAAGTGAAAAGTCCAACTCAAAGCAGCAGCAGAAAAACATCAGAACTGATGGATGATGGTAGCTCTGAGAGCTCTTTCCTCGCTTCAGTCCATCAGACTCTTTACAGATGGGTTTCATGCCACGAACCTCCAAGTTTCTGCAAGACAGACTTAATTCTGTCATCCACCAGGAGTTAAATCAGTTTGATGACTAGAAGCTCACTTTAAATTAATTGTTTTTCTCTCAAATTCTGGCTGTTTTAGCTTAATACAACTTTTAAAATGTGTGGTTTATTGGAGAGCTTATTCCAAGACACAAAAATCTGGGCTCATGGAGCAGCTTAGCAGGGCTAAACCGAGCTACTTGGATATGTGTGACTCACTGAGAACCAAGCTTTTCTAAAAATACACAGTAAGGCCTGTCTGAATAAACTAAGCAAAAAAGAAAAGAAAAGAAAAGAAAAAAAAACAGAAGATCAATTACATAGTGAGCATGTGCTGATACTGAGGTACTGAAGGAAGTAGTGCTAATCAGATTGGGAAGTGACCTTGTTTTGCCTCTGCTGCAGTCTGGCTACAGCCTGCAGGACTGTGTCACATTGTTTTTAGTTCAACATCAGCCTGACAGTCTCATTCAAAATATTAACAAGCTTTAACCAAGACAAAATCAAAGTTTTCACTGAGATTATGATTATATAGTAATTTTAGACATTTAATAGCTAGCTGGGGATACAACTGGTCTGCTGCATATCAACCTTCATTTAAATCAAAGGGTTCAACAAAAGTTTTGCATGAACTTTTTAGTAATTACAATGACTTTTATTTATAGCTTCCCAATTTTTGCATTTGTTTTCCAGCAACAGATTTCCATCACAGTATTAACTTTTGATGTCTTATGTGATCTTTCAGACTTTTTGGTGTCGCTGAGTTGATCAGGGCAACCCTTCTTTTTAAGAATCTACCAGATCGTTGATGTGGCTACTTCTGAAGTGTTTGCTATCTGTTTGACAGGTTTATGCAGATTTTTCAACCTAATCATGGCCTCCTCCATATCTCTTTGGACCTCTTGGCTAAATGATACAAATTAAAACTCATTGACCTCTTGGCTAAACCCCAATGAAAAAATGTTACCACACAAAAATAAAAAGGTAATAAAAACCATGATCACGTTTGTCTTTTGTTTTTTTAAATTACTTTATTATATTTTTGAAATGACAGTGTTTGTTGCATGCTTAAATCCTGTGTTTCATTGTATCAGTCTTTCACAGAACAATTTCTGCATTTAGCTTACTGTAAATTTTACAACCTATAAAACACACAAATAAACTGCCAGATCTGGTCTACACACACTTAAATAAAATAGAGAGTGACACAGGAATCAGTTTATAGTCTCTCATGCAATAAGGGGCAGTAAAGTCATATTTATTGCCAGACATGCAGGGAGAGGCCTCTGAAGTCCTGCGTAACATCAGAACAACTAGTTTCCTCAAAAACAATTGAACTCAAGTAAGCTGAATTACATCTTCACTGCTCTGCAGGCAGTCTACAATAAAAACACATAATCAGAGCAATGGAAACATGAAATGAGCACACAAATCCTTGAACGTCTCAATCTCAACCCCAAAGCTAATTTAAGCTTTGTGCAGTGCACATATTCGCGGCTTGAGTTTGTGTCAGATTTAAAGTTTCCCATCATTTGCATCGGACGTGAGTCCATTATTCTTCACTCTTTTGGGCAGACTGAGAAACGTAAAATATGTGATTCACCTGAAGCTAAAATAAGTCGTTAAAGACTTCTGCCAAGCAACACAGAGACACAAATGTACCGTTATAAAACTGAGCATTCAGAGAGGAAAGAAAAGGTATCTGAATATTTTGCTACATGATTTGTTTTAAGCATTGTTTTTGTTACAGACTATGCACTTAAGCTAATAGCATACAATTATTGTGTGTAATTACTGAAAAAAATCTATTAAACACACCATGCTGGTGAAACTTGTGGAACTCTTGGATTTTAATAAAAAGTGGCCAGAGCTCGTCTGACAGGAGTGACTCTGAACAAGCATTTCTTGTTTCTGATCAGGAGGGATTTCTTACATTCGTTACACTCTTCTTTTTGATAGCAAAACTCCAAAGTTAGCTTTTATTCAAATAGATTAACTAAGCCAGACTTTATTGTCGTTTTTTTTAGTGCCTGTTGCAAAAACACATTTTGTTTCGATTTCCTTAGAAGAAACACAACTTTATTGTCATTGCTACAGTACAAGACAACGAAATTTGCTCTCTGCATTTAACCCATTCACTCAGTGAAGCAGTGGGCAGCTAACAATGCAGCACTTGGGGGAGCAGTGTGTAGAGACGGTACCGCAGGGTAGCCGTTGGGTGGATTCGAACCCCCGACCTTCTGATCAAGGGGTGACCACTCTACCTACTGAGCTACCCCCAAAAACACGTTTAGCTGAATTTATGGAAAAATTCCAAGGAATAAAATATTACTTTTGCACCAACAAATTCCCAAAGAGCTATTAGCCAAAAACTTCTCAGCATACTGAGCAGTGTGTCTTTAAAAATTTGAGGAAACTGGACAAGAGGAGGACAAAAGAAGTAAGCCTAAAAAGTTATCTACTATGAACAGCATCTGAAAGTCATGTCCGGAAGAAATAGGAAAAAATCCAGTAAAGGATCTTAAGCAGGACTTCATCAGGTCCTTCAGTTGATCCATGTACTGTCATAAGTCAACCTTAAGGAAGGGAAACCAGGAGAAAATGCCGAGCTATGCCGACTTACACAAGAACCGGTCTGAAAATCAGTGCAACAGGTCTTATGGAGTGATGAATGCAAATTAGAATTTCTGGTCAAATATATGTGTACAGAGGAGGTGAAGAGAGAGGTATAACAGTGAGTGGCAACAGTCATCCTCACCATAACTATTTACTTTAATACAAATTTCTCACTTATTTAAACATAAAGAAATAATTGAAATATTTGAACTCTTATTCTTTATTTACCAGAACACTGCTAAGTGTCAAGATCTAAGTACAGCTGCCTGAAGGATAACGCGATAATGCGACATGATCTGCTATAAAGATATTTAAAAACTTGTTCAGCTCTTGTTTAGAATGCTGACTAAATATGAGGAGCCGAAAGCAGCGAAAGGTTTTAAAAAGTCCTAAATTGTATTTAAAGAAAGCAAATAAAAAACAAGCCACGTCTTTTGTCCCTCTCAGAAAATAGGCTGATTAAATGAGATTTCAAAGAACTGATTAGCCAATGTAGGTCAATTTTACTTTCCGACTTGTCACAATTACAGCACAGAAGAGCAGAGACAGAGATGCATAGTGGCTCTATGGGCTAGATGAGTGTCTAAGAGTCACCAGTGAGGTTCAGAAACTCCGGGCCACGCTGACAGCGACCGATGTACCTCACCTAAAGAGAACCAGGAAGCAATAAAACCAAGAGGGGTCAGTAGTTTTATTCTATAAGTTTCTGTTTAATAATTTTTCATGCAGTCAGTTTGTGTTTTACTCACGCAGTATCTTGCTTTTCAAGTAAAAGTATTATAACAAATGGCACAAATAGCGCACTGCATGTAATTTGTCTTTCTCTTACTTTTCCCCCCTTCTTCACTCTCAATTTAAGGGAAACGATCTCTTTAGATAAACGCAGAAGTCAAGGGTAACAAAATAGAGTAGGAAGTAGTAGGCTGCGGCTGGAGATTAGAAGAAAGGTGATAATCGCAACACAGTCCAACATTTTTACATTATTATGTTTAACAAGACAAAGGAACAAAGGAAAAGATAGAAATCTGAGTAAGGACCCCAGTGCGAGAGCAGTGAGACACAGAGAGGAGCTGCTGGAGGATCTGACGTTTCAATCAAACAATAATAAATCATACTCGTCTCATAATAAATCACAGACTGGAGTGTTTACACTGTCCTGCCTCGCCTGTCTAAACTGTCTGTGGTTAGTCAAAACACGCTCACTTTCACCACTGACCTTCTTCTCATCCTCACAGTTACACCTGGAGAGAGTGTTATATCTAAGCAGGAGGAGCTGGGGATTACACTGACAACCAGCAAGTTGTACACTTTCATGATCAGGCTTTGACTTTAGTACATTTTAACATGCTTTATAGTCTTCAAATGACATGAAAACACAGAATCTCACGCAGTCCTAGACGGTGAAATCATAACTTACCTACAAGATGAAAAGATGTTTAATAAACCCTGTTACTTAAGTTGGGATTACTCAAAATGAGTTCAAGGTATAATATGTAACATTTACTTTTGGAAATGTCTGAAACTGTAGCGATGGAGGGCACATTTTCTCTTGAAATGATGATGTGATTACATCATGTTTTCAAAGAATGTTTAAAATCAGAAAAAGCTATAAAGTTTTAGTTAAAACTAGTAAGATTTCAAACCTGTATGCAGGTTTAAAAACTCATGTATCTCTCCACAACAAGTTTCAACTGGCAACAGTTACCAACTTCCTGCAACCACTTGCCAACCAGTTGGGGAACACACATTTTTCCCTAGCGATAGTTATTGCTAGGGGGTCACTGACCAGTTTCTAGGCTTGTGTGAATTGATTTCAAAGTGACTGCTAGCAACCTATTGCAACCAGTTGGGGATTACTCACTGTTCCCTAGTGTGGTGAGACCCTCCCACTGTCTCAAAGAAGTCCTGACCTGCTATTATTAATAGCCTTCCAAACTACACAAGCAGGCCCAGATAAACTACTCTGTCTCATCATTTCTTTTATACACCTCCCTCTTTGTCACCCACTTTGAGCCAGTTTGTGGCACTAGCAATCAGTGGTTGCTAGACAGTTGCTCATTAGTCTCTAGTTCTTTGTGCTTAGGTATTAATAAAACCCCTTTGCTAGACTTTCCCTGCTTAAGAGTGTTTCCAAACACTGCAAGTGCCAGTTTCCAACACAGCTTCTTTTATTTTTTACATTTTTCTTTTTCTGTCTTCAAGACCGCCAGAGCTAATAATGATGGCATCTCTAAGATGTAATCACTGTGGGTCATTTGACACAGGCCCCACAGGGGAAGATATACATCTGTTTTGATAGGCTGAGAGGTACTACTGTTGACTGCAAAATATATCTTGTGAATGTAAAAAAAAAAATCTGGAATTCCCCCTTAATATTCCTCAACAATTATTTTCATTGGGTCAATACCTTCCCCGTGTCATTATTGTAGAATTTGTGTGTTGCATTTTGCACTCATTCCTCATTTGTCTTCTGAGTCCTTGGGAATAGACTTAATTTCCCAATATGGAGCTGAATGTTTCATCTTATCTCAACATAAGAGAGTCATATATCAGCAGGGCATGCCAGCGTGGCTTTGACCCAAAGAGTGATCTATCTTTCATCCCAGATGACTTCCATTCCAGAGAGATTTCAAATTCTGCTGTTTTTCAGTGGCTAAACAGAAGTGCTCTGCGACAGCAGATCATCCTGCTCAGACTCAATAACAATCACACAGCTGATAACAGTATCCGCTACTTAGCAGAATTAACAGAATTCAACAGTACATCATCGCTACATCACACTCAAACTGATTATGTGTTACGGAAATGGTATGACATTCTGAGTTGTTGGTTATTTTTCTCACCAGACATTCAACACTAAGGGGAACAAGAATCTGGCTTCCCCCAAAATATCAAACTGCACAGTACTTCAGCATGGACACTTTCTCTTCTTCTTTTCTTCCAGTAAAATGTCTGAGGATAATGTGCCGCTTTCACCACGCTATGCATCATCATCATCTTGCACCTTTCACTCTTGTTTAACTCTATTTCTTTTCTTTTTCTTTTACTTTTTTAACTCAAGCTCACACATCCAGCCCACACTGTTTTAAGTACTGATGACAGCTGCTCTGAGGGAGGTAAAGATGATAGAGCTGAGCGAATGACAGAAGAGCAGAGGAGAGGTGAGATTCAACTTGGAAAACGTATCATTATCCTACAACTGTAGAAAAACAGTTGAATATTTACCCGTGTCATTATGTTGATGAGGTTTTTGCCTAATACTAAAGTCTCTGTTTGGAATCTGGTCATTGCCTCGGTACTAGATTTATGATCACCAAGTCAAAACAGCTTTCTCCTCAAATTAGCCAACAAGGAAGATTTAGGCTACTATAGTAATAGTATAGTACATAGTATAGTATAATATTCTTATATCTGAAATTTAACAGATAAATACAATTTAAAAATGGTAGAAAAACAGTGTAGCGATAGTTATTCCCTTTGGGGGAAAGATTCTGGTGTTATTTTTCTTGTATCAATGGGTCAGAATAGAAAAAAATATCAACGATCACCAGTGAAGAGAACCCCATAGTGTGACATGACCCACAGGGCTTGTGGTGCAAAAACACGTCTGATTACGAATCAGAAGATTTTTAGGTTCAACTCCTGGCTAGCTCAATACTGTTGTTTTACAGAGGGGGGGAAATAACAGCAAGCCATATCACAAACATAGGTTAAGAGGAAAGGTGATGATTAGTAAGCTGCAGCATGGTAGGGTGCCAAGACAGGAACTGTGGTACTGTTTGAGGAAGTATGACAGAGAAGTGTGTGAGGGTGGTGCAGGACATGTAAGAAGACAGTAGTGAGGTGTGCAGTAGGAGTGACATATGGGTTCAAGGTAGGGGTGGGATTACATCAGGGATTTAATCTGAGCTGGTTTTTGCTAGTTGACAGGTGAAGTCAGGTGGGAGTCACCGTGGACTATGATGTTTGGCCTAACAAAGAAACAGGAGGCCAAACTGGAGGTGACAGAGTTGAAGATGTTTAGGTTTTACAAGGGAGTGACCAGAATGGGAAAGATTAGGTATGAATACATCAGAGGGACAGGCGAGGGACAGCTCAGGCTGAGTAGAGGCAAGGCTGAGATAGTTCAGTCATGTGCAGAGGAGGGATATATTTGACAAAGTGTTGAATATGGAGAGGAAGACCACAGAGACGATTCATGGATGTAGTGAAAGAGGACATGCAGAGGGTTGGTGTGACAGGATGTTAGGGATGCAGTGAAATGGAGGCACATGACCCATTGTGGTGGCCCCTGAAGTTAAAGGAGGAGAAGAAGAAAATAGTATGTGATATGCTAAAAAAATTGCTTAACATAACACTTTAGTTAGCAATATCAGCAGCTATTTAGGGCTGTAGAAAAACAGTTTAACGAACAGGAGGAGCATCAGTATGTCTGTTCATTAAAGCTAGCAGGATGTTACCTGGTTCTGTTCACCAAATAATCAAATATTTCTATGCTGTATATATATTTCAAACATGTACTACTAGTACTACTATTGCTTATTATTAATAATGATAATTTCCTTGCATGACTTTCTTGATGAGAAGGAGAGGTGGGACATTTTTTTTTGGGGGGCGGGGTGGCTCAGTAGGTAGAGTGCTCGCCCCTGGATCGGAAGGTCGACGGTTCGAATCCTCCCAACGGCTACCCTGAGGTACACTTGAGCACCATACCGTCCCCCACATACTGCTCCCCGGGCGCCAGATTGGTGGCTGCCCACTGCTTCACTGAGTGTGAATGGGTTAAATGCAGAGACTAATTTCCTACGGGATCAATAAAGTATACATTATTATTATTATTATGTCCTGACAGTTAATCTGTCCTTGAAAACAGACCGCTTACCTGCGTCCACTTGTGTTTTCAGTTTTAGAAAAACACAAGACGGTGGCACATTTAAAAAACTGACTAGTGGAGAAAGTAATCAGGCAAAGTAAGAAAAGAATGGACTGTATTCTAAATAACACCAATTCAATTCAGTTTGATTTTCATGGCACCAATTCACAACAACAAAGAGTTTGTGTTTAAAATGTAAAGCATGTCATTAAAAGCAGGCTAACGCAAACAAATACCAATGTTAGAATCTGTTGTAAAACAATTCTGCTTTCCACTGGATTCAAATCTTGACTCTGCCAACATTTGCCATATGTGCCATCAGACATGGGCAAAGGAATTTTAAAAAGCCAGAGGACACTTAAATAAAAACTTTGAAAAACAGAGTTTCACTAAAGGCCGTCATCTCAGTGAAAAAAAAAGAGATTCGACAAGATCTCTCCAGTAATTTCAGCTTCCAGGATCCTGTCGGCCATAATCTCATTGTCTGAGTCTGTTTTCTATCAGAGACAGATTTTAAGAGAGGACATCAGATTGGAGTTAACACTGTTTGCCTTTCTGTTTCCTACACAGAGACGTGCAGAAATCCATGGAAACACGCGACAGCTAAAACTAGTATGCCATAAGCCGAGATATCAGGAAAGCGTGTTTCATTTTTCTATTCCATATAATAGACACACACACAGATGATGAGCACGCAGAAGGCTTCGCGACACGTTCAGAAGGTGTGACTGCCTGTGCTTGCATGTATTTGGTATGAATTAATTTGTTACACGTGCGCATGAGTGCACATGCACTCTCACTGTTTCTCTCCAGCAGTGAAGTACTTGTATTAAAGTTAAACAGTGCAGACACAAGCAGGTCTCCTCCATCTTTCTCCTAGCTCGCGGGAGCTGAGAGCACAAACACAGCCGTCAACTAAATCAGCACCATAACATCAACAGATGTCCTGGTGTGAAAAGCCTTCTGGACTTTTAGTGGCATTATATATTATCATTGAAGATCCAATATGTAAAAAAGGCAAATTTGGAAGCTCAACCTATCATTGAAGGTCCACTGTCCGTGCTATTTGACCACTAAGAACCAAGATTTAGCCAGATTTGGGCATGTTAGCAGCTCTTTGAAGGGTGCTTTTCCATAATTTAATACTTACGAAGTTCACCATGTCAGATTGGTGCTAGTTTACCTAAAAAAAACCCAGACAGATTCTCCAGCAACAGGAAGATGGTTTGGTCCCCTGAGAGCCTCTATTCCCTAAATCTGTGTCAGATTACATGAAGAAGACAGTGAGAGAAATTTTCCAAGATGTTTGAAGAAACCTGCCTGCCAAGTATCTTAAGAACTGTCCAAGTGCAAAATGATACAGTCACACTGGGGGGAAAAAGTATGTATGACCAAAACTGTTATGAAAATGTGAAATGAGCTTGCAGTCATTTTGCCTTTGAAACGGTCGATCCAAAGACGGGGACCAGGTCTGCAACCCCGCGCACCTCCAAGCAACTTTAGCGCATCAAGACAGTGATAAATATGAAGTCACTCTGCTATCAGTTTACTATTGAATTAGCTGAAGTTGGCAATTACATTCAACCTCCAAAGACTGCTAATGTTCTGCCTTCTATATAAATTCACATGAACTACGATATTCAGAGTATAGCCAGGTCAAATCATAGATTTGAAATAGAAATTCCTCCAAAAATGGTGATGAACTTTGCTGCAGGACATTTGTGCATAAATTAGCCAATTATTTGCAAACCTTTGTCAATCTGTCTGAGAGTGACTGCAGTCAGACTGCAATCTCTTTGGGCTCATAATTGACCACTGAAACTCTTTGTGACACAAGCAGGTGATTCACAGTAAATATTGATTTGACTCTAGTTTTTTCTATTTACTAAACTTTATGATGAATAAAAACTAAAACTAAAAAACTTTTAGTGCCTAAAACTTCTGAAGAGTAAATTCTATTTCAGTAACTGCCAAAAGAAAAACACAATGGCTGATCTTCATA
>VOQK01043017.1:74334-86790 GCA_015052645.1 Benitochromis conjunctus | reverse complement strand
TAAGGTTTGTATACTTTTTGAGCAACTAGGTGTTAATTGGAAAAAGATTTAGGTTTAATCAAAGCGTGTCACTTGGATAATTATTTAAAAAAAGTAAAGAAAAGAAGTCCATCACATCAGTTTCCCCCCCTTAATTATTAAATGTCACATTCATCTTTGTGCTACATTTACTAGGTAACCAAAAAGTTATTTAAGCTGACAACAGCCACATGGTAAACATGTATTCATAAAGCTTACTGAATAAACTGTAAGTAACAGTCTCACAGACAGCCAACTGTGCCGCTGTTGTTGTCCATTCTCCATATGGAGGTGGGTGCTTACTCCTCCAGTGTCACTTAGTCGCAGTAAGAGCCAGATTAATCCAGCCTTTTTCAAAGGATGACATGTCAGAGTCTTGAAGTTGAATCTTGACTTTGCAGAGATTTGAAATCTTTTCTTTAATACTTTTTAAAAAATAGCCTTTTTAATATTATTCCACCAGTCTTGCGTTTGCAACAAGTCCAAGTACATGCAGAACAGGAGCCTCACACTTCCAGCAAAAGTCCACGAGAGGTAACTTTCATCTGTGTAATTGTTTTGCTCTCTACAAGTTGAGTAAAAGTTAGATGTCAAATAAATTCAAAACATAAGTAATTCCAGCTTTCTGCCACATTGCCCAGTTAACTGGTTTGTCTCTGCTCAAGATTTGTTTATTATTATTCGATAGAAGTGCTTGAGGTGTAAGCTCCGTGTAGCTTATGCCACAGACCACGGTGATAACTGGTCCCTGAGGTAAATTTCTATCTGAAATCAACTTGGCCAGCTCAATTTAATGTGATTTTATTCTAGAGACAGAAAACATCGCTGCAGACGATATCTCCCAAATTGAGCATTTCAAGCCAGAGATCAGTTTCAGATCACTATCCCTGAGCAGACACCCTCAAAACCGACCAGACAAATACTGTTTGGTTTAGCTTGTACTTAGTGAGAAGAAATTTCAGTTTCAAACAATCCCGTTTAGGGCCAGAACAGAAGCGTAATGAAAAACACACACACACACGCACGCACGCACGCACACATATACCATGTATGACTTCTAGCCATCAAGCCAGCCATTAAAAAAGTAACACTGGTGTTTGTTCGCTGCCAGACAGACAGATCAGAGAAAAGAGCTTTTCATTAAGTCTGGATGAATAAATTCATCTGTCCCTGCCTGCCTCTGGGAGTCCTGCTGCTCATTTCAAGGCAGCTCTGAAACAAGCTCATGCCAAAACATACCTAAACCAGAAGAAAATGCTTGTTGAAGTGCTGTCTTTGCTCGCAGCAAGAAAGCTTCCACGGGGACTGGAATTGTTTTGTGATCATTGCATTACTGTGTCATTGTTTCAGGGATTGAAAATGTTATTAGAAACAAAGAATATTAGACTGGAGAGGTTAATGCCGCTTGTGCCCTCAAAGAAAGAACATACCTCTCTTTAGGCAATTGAGAGAGGTATATGAACTTTTCTTTGTGATACTTTGTTTAAACATACTGCCTGTTTGGTTTGATGCAGGGGTTGTAGTAAAAAAAAAATGTAAGCATTAGAACTATGAGCCACTTGTTTTTATCTCATTAGTGATGGTTTCTGATCTGAGCTAATGAGGACTTACAATATCCTCGATCCCGATGGCGTTCCAGCTTTGCATGATGGGTAGAAAGGAGATAAATGTGGGAATGAGCCAGCAGCCACTGAGCATGACTGCCACTCTCATCGGGGTCATCTTGTGTCTATACACCAGTGGCTGGCAGCAGATGGCATAATACCTGAAACAAGACACAGAGACTAGCACACACATACTTTACACTATGATACAGATTTAATTAAAAATGAATGGGGGGGTTGTGCTTCAGAGGTATGGGGTATTGAGCCCATACTCTATTCTGGCTAATTTGATCCCTGTATGACGGTAGTACGGCCGTTGCTGTGGAATAAATCAGACTTTTTCCTACTTTTGTAGGAAACCTTACTGACTTTTTGTGATATTAAACCGTATGGCTGCTCTTCGTAGCTGATTCTGTTCACTTTTACTGACAGAAATACTAGGTTCAACATGGTGGCATGACCAGTGCTTGCAGCAGCATCTGCTTACACTGGTAAAGGCAAAACAATGCAACAGCTAGGTTTGCCTGTCAAAGTCGTATTTTTGGTCGTGACTCTCTAAGGGACATTAGAAGCCGTTGCAGAGATCTCAAAGATTTCAGGAGGACTACCTCCAGTTATCTCCCACCACCGACGGTCAGCGAATTCGCGGTAAAGAGGGTAAAGGGCATTGAGTTTTGGAGGGCTGACCTCCAGCGACAACACCACAGCTGTCATCAAGAAGGCACAGGAGAATCTCTGCCTCCTCTGCAGAATGCAGACAGCAGACCTCCTCACTTCAGCACTGACAGTCTCATACAGATGGGCCATCAAAAACATTATTACATACAGGACCACTTCCTGGTTTGAAAAGCAGCAGGTCTGAGGATAGCCATAAGCTGAAGAGGATTGTGAGAATAGTAGAAAGGATTATTCTCTGTTTGAAATCTACAAACAGCACTACATGGGCATGTCCTACCAAGAGGACTACCCAATGGCTGACCTGCTCCACTGTTGGACACACAGGAAAGATTATGTCTCCGCCAGTTAGATAATGTTTTGTTTTCTTCTCGAAGAGCGGGAGGCTCTGGGTGAAGAGAGGAAAGTTTGGGCTAAACTGCTTAGAGGGCAGCCCCTACGACCCAAATATGTGGTAGAAAAATACAGACGGATAATTTGTTAGGTGTGCAATGTAAGTAACTGACTATCCTCAACATTTAAAAAAAAAAATTCAGTGGGGAACACATTGCTCCATCAATATACTGTATGTCTTTTTTACACACACACAAACCTATCCAGTGCAATGCAGCAGAGGTGCAGGATGGATGCTGTGGTCAAAAGGACGTCCAGAGATGTTCGCACCAGGCAGAAAATCTCTCCATAGCGCCACTGGCCAGTAGTCAGTTCGATGGCAGCGAAAGGCATCACGACCAGAGCAACCAGCAAGTCAGCAAACGCCAGAGAGACAATGAAGTAGTTTGTCTTTTTCTTTCTGGCAGAAGAAGGAAAGCAAGAAGTTAGACAAAAAAAAAGATTGAGAAAATGTTTATAGTATATGTTTGATTTACTCTAAATGTTCTGTCTTTAAAAGGAGGAGCTGCTTAGCCTGCACAACTGGCATGTTTTTGAGTACAGTTTTATAAATGAATAATAATAGAGCTTGCCTAGTCTTAACTTCCATTTGCTTGTAGGAACTGAATAAAGGTGTTTAATAAAGTCTCAAATCTTTTGAGGCACAGATCCAAAAAATGTATTTTTGGGGAAGTTATGAAATGTCAAAATAAATTAATGCCAATTTTTCTGTCTACCTGACAGGGTCTGTCGTGACAGGCTGAATGAAATTTGAGTGCTCTGACATTTGATGGGTTTGTTTAAAACTTCTTCTTCAAAACAAGAACCATGCAGTTTGAGAAAACACAGATCTCCCTGGAACAGAGCTTCAAATCCTGGTTTAATTTTAAAAGAGGGAAAACAAGACATTATCTCACCCAAAAGAACTTTGCTACATTATGTCAGCTTTATCGTATTTATTTTTTAAGATTACTAGATTTTTATTGTGGCTTTTCTGGACATTCTCAAAAAAGCTTTTAGGGAGCATTGGCAACTGGAGGAGACAGAAGATTTAAACCTCTGACCTCTTCTCTACCGAGGTCACAAAAAAAACAGCTGCTGCTGAAAAAGACAACAGTGCTCACCGCAAGTGTCGGTCCTTGCAGAGCGCCACCATGACCAACAGGTTGCCAAAAACTGTCATGATAATGATGAGCGAGAGAAAGATGGTGAGAGCGATGGTCTCCAGGGAGCTCAAGAATTCCTGCTGCTCCTGTTGGTCCGGCTGTTGTCCTTCAGAGTTTATTATGTCATCCAACAAACTGCAAGAGAAAAATAAAACAAGTAATTAACCAATAAGTCAGTTATTAGTTGTATATGCTATAGTCTGGTTATTGAATGGGACATGCATGTAAGTTTTATAATGGGAATGTGTTTGTGTGGGGGATTTTGGATGGGTTCTTTTGGGATTTGCATGCATATTTGATTATATTATATTATGTTACTTGTATCTTGTATCTATCTCTGACATGTATTTGAATTTTACGGGTTAACTGATACTGTATGTGGCTATGAAGGGGTTGCAGATGAAAATTAGCTAGCAGCTTAAGCTGGGACGAGACATCCTTTCTCAAATGTGATACAATTTTCTTTTTGTGCATGTTCCCTCGATTTAAATTTAAAAAAAAAAAAAAAGATCAACTGTGACTGTGGTGTGCTTTCATTTAGCACACTGTTTAATTATAGTTGGGCTGATACCTGTAAAGACACAGATGTGGTCCGAAGGTTATAACCACTCATCATGGGTGTGATTGTCATGATAATTCAGAGAATCAGAACCAGAATCAGACTTTATTAATCCCAGAGGCACTGTTTTTTTCCTCCAGTGTGTAAAGATGGTACAGCATACATCTTTAATGACTTCAACAAATTTGAATTTATTTAGGACTTTCTTGAATCCACACAGGGTCAAAATTACACATACATGCTCACAATTAAATCTTTTAATAAGTGATGTTGTAATAAGTGAAGTTTCTGCATTGTCTTTTAACTTAACAAAGCCAAGGCCTATTAACTACTTCTCATTAGTGCAACAACTGGTAGTTGCTGGATTGACTAATATTCAAAACAATAGGAAAGTCCATGGAATTTAATGAAGATCTCAGAAGAAGAATTGTAGATTTACACAAGTTAGGAAGGTCTCATGGAGCCATCTTTAAACATGGGTCTGGATAAAGACCCAAACTGTCACCCTCAAATGAAAGGAAATTGGTTAGGATGTTCAGGATCAACACAGGGACTACCAAGGCTCAAGAAAAAAGCCCCTGCTCCAAAATGAACACCTTCAAGTTCGAAATGCATTCTTGGGAAAAGTTTTATGGTCAGACTAGACAACAACTGAGCATTTTGGCTACAATGACAAGAGGTTTGGAGAAGTAAAGGTAAAAACACTGTACCAACTATCAAGCATGGTGGTGGTAGCATCATGCTCTGGAGATGTTTTACTGCCAGTGGTACTGGTATACGAAGTGGATGCAATAATGAAAAAGAAAGACTACCTTCAAACTCTAGACTTCACCACAACAAACCTGGCTTGGAAATGCATAAAGAAGGCTAATGTTAAGCTTCTGGAACAGCTTTCCCAAAGCCCTAACCTCAACACTACTGAAAATGTGTGGACTATGAGTAAAACCCAGGTCCATGCCAGAAAACCAATTTAAACAAACTCGATCAATTCTGCCAAAAATAATGCTCAACCATCCGACCAGTGGATACTGAAGCGTCTGGCTGAGGTGCAGCTTGCTAAGGAACATTTAACTAAATATTAGTAGAGGTGTATGTATATATTTGAGCCTGTATGTGTACTTTTGATCCTCTCTGGATTAGAGAAAAATCCAAGACATATTGAAATTTGTGCACCCAATTCTTTTTAAAGTAATTTTTAAAAAGGTCGTATGCTATTCAGTAATTCTATCCTGGAAAAAGAAAATTGAAATAAATCATAAAGCCCCAAATTACTGTGACATTCATGGTAAAGTTAGCAGGGACTTAATATACTTGGCTTATGATTGTTATGACTTACTGTTGAGGTGATGCTGTGGCCATCACTAGTCATCTGCATTGAGATTAGCAAAGGAGAGTCCTCATCACCCCATGCTACATCCCTGTTGAAACACACACACACACACACACGCACGCACGCACACACGCAGGCACGCACACACGCACGCATGCACACACGCGCGCACACACACACACACACACACACACACACACACACACACACACACACACACACACACACACACACACACACACCAGTGTGTATCCCACGCTCCGACCCTCTCAGCCTCATTACAGCCACTGAGAGAACAGGTAGTGGTATTTGTATATTAATAGGCACTTAAATAATACATTCCTAAAAGGCACTTATGATATATTAATATAATTGCTGGGTAGGAAAGAGAATGAACATGAGTCCACATCCTTTTAAATTATAGAAAGACAAGAGGTTACGCATGTCAGACGCAGAGGGAGGGAGCGGATTTGTGTTTATTGCTGTGCAAAAACATGCCAGCCTGGATGGGATTTCTATACACCCGTGTTTCTGAGCGTGGTGTATGCGTGCGCAGCTGCGTGTATCCACGTGTGTGACTGACATTCTCGTTAGCTCAGTATCAATGGGTCAGAGAGGCTAACAGACGCTGGCGGCTGAGGAGACAGACTAATTACCAGCGGGTTATTGGTTCAACTCCCGTAAGACCCATTCATGTGTCTGTGAGTGTGTGTCTGTGCCTATGTGTGTGTTTGTGATTTGTAAGGACGGTGTGAAGGTACTTGCTCTAATGTTCTCTAAGCTCATCCATTAATTAATATGATCGTGTCAGCTCGGAGAAGAAAACATCATTCTCATTTCCCCTTGCTCCCTCCGAGCTTCATTCATTGGTGTCCTTCCTATTTCCTTGGTGTGCTCCTCCTCTTCCTCTCACAACATCACAGTACGTCTTATTCCTCTTCCACATCTCCTCCAGTTCGCTTTCTTTCTGTGCTTAAATGTTAAACTGCAAAGTTGCTCACAAGGGAAAAAGGAAACAAGGCAAATGTTTTCAACCCAGCGCTATCTGATGCCCTTAATAGGAGCTTGCAGGCTGTCGAAGCAGAGCTCTTGGATAACATATCTTTGAAAGCTATGTTGTCCATAGCTTAGAAATAATTAATAAGCTTATGAATATGAGATACAGCTAGTCTATGCACAGGGGACTCTCTCTTTTATTATAGTTTCAGTGTAAATATATTTATTTTGTTCTTTTATGTTGTCTCAATATTTCTACCAGCACCTGCAGCCTTCATATGTAGTGACACTAGGATTTGCCGTTCTCCCGTTTTCCTCCATCAAGCCCACAGTCTACAAAGAGCTACGATACGCTAAGATTGGTGTAATCAAATGTGTGGATTTCTTTATTGCTTTCATGAAAATACCCGTATTGCTTTCTTTGTTATTAACAGGGCAGGGATGGGAAAATGTGTGGAAAATGTGTTTCTTAATAGATGTGATGAGACGCGGTGATGCAGTGCACGTACGGAGTAAATATATGCACGGCAGAGCCATATTTAAAAGATTTCACCCACTGGAACTGATCCTGGCTCAGACCCAAGATCTAGCCTGGGTGTCAGAGCTAACAGTATTGCACCTCACATATTTAATAGAATAACAGAACACAGGAAACCAAATATCTGTCTACTGAACAGTCTGCATATTGTCACAGACACGTTTATAAGATGCAAATGGATACATAAGCAATCAGGACACATTTTGTCGAGATGTGGATATTAAGGAAATAGTGTGGCAGTCTGAAAAAAGAATGTATTCCTTTCTTTGCAAAAGTGAAATAAGCCGATTCAATGCCAGTATTGTGTCTTGGTGGCAAATCTGAAGCAACAATAAGAATTTCAGGACCCTGGCTTGCAAGAAAGACTTGAAATGGGAGAAAATTCTATTATGTCCAAGTAAAAAAAATAACCTGATTTTACCCGCAGATCCAAAGTTCAATATAAAACTCTTTGAAGCTGTGTCTCGTTTGCCTAATATGTAAAAATAGTGTAATAAAGTGTATAAGCAGTAAGCTTTTGTTCAAGTGAGTGTATGGTTAGTTGAGATAAGCAAAAGAATATAAAAGGGGGGCAACTTTGCAACCCACCTCAACCACCTTTCATGCTATATCTAACTTAGGTCCCTAGTCACATAGGCCTAGAAACCTGATGGTTGTATAAACCTTCAATTCAATTCAAATCACAATAAAAGTCACCTCAAGATGTATCGTAAGGTAAAGACCCTGCAATAATAGAGAGATTGTGATTGCAAACTACTGGCAACTGCATCAACCTGCTAGCAACCAAAGCAGTTGGTTCAGCATTGTGTACCATTTTACAACTAATTTCATGCTGGCAACTTCCAGCAACCTCTAGCAACCACTTGGCAATCTCTTTTCCATAGCAACCAGTGGTTTCTGGGAGGTCACTGACCAGTCTTTACCATTTTATTTCACAGTGACTTTTTGCAACCACTTGGAACCATTCAGGGAATACAGGTTTTTCCCTAGTGACCAGTGTTTGCAGTGTGGTCACTGACAGGTCTCTAGGCCTGTGTGACTGAGGGTATAATCACTTCATATCTGTTACTGTTGACGTGAACTCTGTTTTGCGCTGGGGGGTTTGCTGATGTTTCTCCCTCAGGCTTCCCACATATGCACGAGGAAAGATGGAAGGGTCCCAGAACAGAGCCATACTGCCATATATAAATTACTGCTGAGGGAAATAACAGTTTTCCTTGAACTAAAGTGGCTCTGCCTGAAATGGAGTTGCAGGTTTATTTATAGACTGGGAGCAATGGCTTTTTGAAATCTACCTGGCAATTGCTTACAGCCAGGAAACAGCGTAGCCAAATGTCTGGATTCACACTGAAGTTATTGTAATTTTGAGGTTCTAAATGTTCATGTTCCCATATATTTGTCTTGGTACAATAGAGCCAAAATATCAAACAAGCATGGATGCCTTATATGGGCCAAAGCCATGAGTTATGTCTTTGGTTCTGTCCAATGAATGATTTTATCAGTACTTCATATTTATAGCTTTCATTGTCTAGTTTAAGCTTGATGTAACCTTGTTAATATTTACAATCAGCTTTATATGTGCACATACAGTAACTTTACCTTTGTTACCTTTGATAAAGCCTGACTGTTTCCTCGTCTTCATTCTTTGTGTTAAGTTTAGCCTCAGATTGAGCTGACAGACAGATAAAATTTAAACACTTTCTGATGTTTTGTTTTTGTTTTTTTGGTCTGTATATTCAGTGAGCTTCCACATTCTCCTCGCTCCCTGACGGCTCGCCTCAATGATTCGGACTCCCGCTCCGTTCTACTTTCCTGGCTACGCCCTTTCGACGGGAACTCCCCTCTTCTGTACTATGTGCTGGAGCTCTCAGAGAACAGTATGTATGTGTATGTCCGTCCCTGGGCATACTTTATAGTTCCTGAACGGCGAACATCTGTTCACTCGCTGTCTACCAAGCACTGACGTGCACTCATTTACAAGAGACTGACATATGGAGAATGGTGTTGCTGCGTAAGCGTACATGCAGATCCACTATAAATAAACTCCTATTTTCCCTGCCTCCTTTAGCCTCTCTCTCCCACTCTCTCTCCCTCTCTCTCACACCCACTCTCCAGTACAGATGTTGCAACAGCAGGCTGGCTCTCTATCAAATTATAGAGAGATAGGGAAGAGGTGTTGAGGAATAGACTGACAGGAGAAACAAAGTAGAGGGAGATTGGCTGTAGAGCCACTCACTCCTGATGTAAGCTAAGGGGATCGGGCAGTGAACGTAACATAGACAGCCAAGCACTTGGCACATGACTCTAGGAGCTGGACTGATCCTTAGTCTGATAATTTTTGTAGAGACACCGCCAATGTGACTTAAAGCTTTCTGCTGTCACCATTTACCAGCTGCTCTGCTGCATCTATGAAAACAGAAAGTATTGCCATGGGAGAGAAGAAGAAAAGTTTGGAAAATAAGAGGGAGCGATAAAGAGAAAGATGAGGAATGGAGAGAACCTGAACGTCTGGTCGATTTTAGTGATGGATGAATCCAGACAGTGAGGAATGGATTAGAGTTTTCTGCACACTGATTATCCACTCTCTCTGTTATATATTAGATTTTTTGTTGTTGTTGTATTGTAGTAAATGGGCCACTGTAACTACAATGTGTTTTCATGTCAGACAATGGCTCTAATACCCTGGGCGTGCTTAAAATGGCACATGCACGCTATCAGTCTCACTTGCACAGATACATGTGGCTGGGATGATAATAGGGATAATAGTGCATCTGTCTGTGGTATCTTCAGCAGGAAGACTGAGAGATAAGCTGGCAACAATATGAAGCGGCATCTGCGCTTTTTTATTAATCCTTCTCTTCCCTTCAAACTTTCCTTCTTGTTGCATCATATGCTACTTCTCTCCTTTATAATTCTCTCCAGCTTACCCCCCGTTCCCTTTACCTTGCCTCTTATCTGTTTCTCCCCTCTTTCCATTTGATTTATAGCTCCTGAGTGTCCCCATGTCTCTGTTTGTCCTGCCTGCGCCAGATATTATCGTCCTTTAATCTCTGTGTCTTGTGTCTAGACTCGCCATGGAAGGTCTACCTATCAGAGGTTGATCCTGCAGTGACCAAGGTATCAGTGGGCGGGCTCACACCTGCCAGAACCTACCAGTTTAGACTCTGTGCTGTCAATCAAGTGGGCAGGGGACAGTACAGCGCCGAGACGCAGAGGTAAGAGCGACTAATGTACATTTAGAGACAGAGTAACAGACCTTCTACTCCCAGCTTTATTAAACATGTGTTTCACTGCTTCTTGTGACACCAAACGAGTATTTCACCGATGTTTTCTAAAAAGCATGCGACCCTTTTTTGTGCAGAACATGTGATTATTTGTGTAAAAAAACCTTCATTTCATGTCTGTGTAATAGACACTGATCACACTACTTTACAAAAGTTGAGAATAAATAAAATGCAACCTTTCAAAAAACATAGTGCCTGCACCCCCACGGTCTAGTTTGTGTATCTGAGAATTTGTGAGTTACATTGTTGGTGAACATGAGTAGGAACATGGGACTCGAAATGAGGATGAAACAGGGATAACAAGTCGAGGATGAAGAGAGCATCCCTTTTTGTTTAGAATCCATTTTCTTTGCAATGAGCAATTTATATTCATCACATTCATGCTGTAGATATCCACGTTTGTGTGTGTGTGTGTGTGTGTGTGTGTGTGTGTGTGTGTGTGTGTGTGTGTGTGTGTGTGTCTCCTCATCTCTTTCTACTGCACATTTTGAACTAAAGGGTAAAAATGATGAAATAAGCTGCTTTTTGTATGTGTGTGCATGAAAGGTGTGATTTAGAATGAAAAACAAATAGAGGGCTGCACAGATTTATGGTGTTTGCTTGTGCACGCATGTGTGTATCTGTGTGTGTTTGCATGTTTATCCCAAGGGAAAACACTAATGGGGGTAATTATGATGCCTTAGCACTGGTGCTCTGTATACAGTGAAACAGGGTTAGTGGAGGTGTGGCAGGCCTCTTAACGATTTTGCCTCTAGCTCCACAGATATACCAAATCTCTCAGACATGCACACAATACAACAGATGTGACGCTGCATTATGAAGTAGGCAAACACATACGCATGCAAACATGGTTTTGTCTTACTGAAGAGACTGACCACAGGCAGATGCCAGTTGTTGTTCTGCCAAATACACGCGGCAGTCACAGCAGCTATGAGCGCTGCCATCGCACATCCACAAACCTCAGACAAGTCTGCTTTCACTTTGCCTCTTTTCAGCTCGATGTTCTTCTCTTATCTCTGCTCCTCTTTCTGCGCTGAATCTTTTCTTCCTCTGGTTTCCTTTTTTTCAAACTCTTGCTCAGTAAATTCTCCTCTTGTGGTTGTTTGTCATTACTCGTCTTCTTCCCGTTTCTCTCTTCTTCCCTTTTCTCCTTTCTGCTTCCTAGTCTTTAGTCCAGAGTTGGTTGTTAGAGGGTCCGGTCAATAGATTGGAGTCTCCGTAAGTGAAACTCTGGCAGTCAGACAAGTTATCTCTGGTCAGTGTATCAGAGCAGATGGCTACATCTCTTCTTCGTTGTTCATCTCATAAGTACACACACACACTTTCTTTTTCATCTGCTGGAGGTCCACTGGGATAAGACGCACACAATCAGAAATGCCAAGGTGTGTGCTGCACGTAACACATGGATAGGCATAGCACAGTGTCCCTGCAGGAGCACTGAGCAACCAATGAGAACATGACAAAGTGCAGAAATGTGGACAGAGTGAGCGATGAGGACCGAGGAATGAAATAGCTCGTAATATTGATGACAGAAAAGCCCTAATTAAAATGTGAACTTCCAGCTGCTTCTGCTGTCTATTTTTTTGTTTGCATCTTCCTGATTACAGTCTTTATCAAAACAGCATCAAGTCATAAATATTTTTTCGTTTCTTTCTCTCACTCTTGCCCCGTCATTACATTGCTTTTCTTTTCTTTTTAATTTCCCTAATCAAGAGTACTGTAGCGACAGGGTGTAGTGTGAGAGACAGATCAACTAAAAGTATAGGAATGAAGGCGATCAAAGCTGAAAAACATTACCTCTAAATGAAAAATACTCTTGAAGATTCCTAATTATGCAATCTGGAGTGTAACACATGCACAGACTTATTCATGCATGACCTGCACTCACATCATTACCATCTTTAAAGAGGAAGC
>VOQK01043017.1:59222-70984 GCA_015052645.1 Benitochromis conjunctus | reverse complement strand
AGCACCTGGTGTCTGACAGTGCCTAACCTAATGGAAGTAAAGCACAGCTGTAAAACCACTGGCCTGTGCTATATATCCGCCTGTGCAAGTCTCTAGCTAACAGCTTTCACACCCCTGCTTTCACACAAACACACACGCGTATAGATGTGAATACACATTTATCGACGCATACTGATTCGCAGACACACAAATACAGACAGCCATACCACAGCTAATGGTTTGATAGCTTATAGAGAATCATTCAGAGAGAGATTGTGGGGCACGGAGGGGAAAGGGAAGAAGGGTGAGACTGGAGGGGGATGGTAATATAAATCTCCAGACATAATCCACGGAAGGGGAAAAGACCATCGGATGTAGCAGTCTGTCTTAAGCTGGGAGAAATTTGTTTGGAGTGTTTGTATGTGCGTGTGTGAACACATATGGCTCTGATTATGTTTGCTGAGCTGCTTACTGTAAAGCCAGAGGCTGACCAGCTCAGCCCTGTGTGCTTTACTAGCTGTGAGAGAGCCGGGAGCTTTAATCACGGGGTGGGGGTGATTGGAGAGTTGAAGAGGAGGGAAGAAGATGAGTAAAAGATAGAAGGACAGAATAATTGAGGCCAAAGGACATGATGGATGAAAGGTGAGAGTTTGCAGATGGGAAGAAAAAAAAACAGAGAAGTAGTTCAAAATGTCAAAGTAAAGACGGGAAAAAGGTTTGGAGAGAAAGAAGAGGGCAAAAGGAGAGAGGGATCACAGTGGCTCGCTGGAAATAAAAAGACAAGCTCTTTGCTCATTCTCTAGTAATAGTGATTTAAGTATCTTTTGCTGTCACACGGTGTAGCTCGTCTGCTCGGGGGATTGTGGTTGGGTTGAGGGTGAAATAGACGCTATCCAGACAAGAGCGTTTGAATACAAATTCAGCTTAAGTAGGAAGATCTGAAAGTTAAAACGGGAGGAATAAAACAGAATATAAACAACAGGACTGCAAGACGCAGGCAGGAAATGCATGTTTGTTTCTTTAAGTTGCTGAACAAAAAAGAAAAGAAAAAAAAACACGACAGCAACTCAACTTGTATGGAGTTCATGAAAACTGTGTTTTAAGCACCCAGTCTCAGCTCAATCATTCCCAGGAGAAATCCTCTGGTGCGCTGGAAGTGATGCGTTAAGCGTTCCCAGCAGCAGCAGCAGCACTGGCTGTTTTTAAATGAACAATATAGCAAGAGATGAAAAACAAATGTATTAAAGGAAATTGGAAGATACACCAGGAGACAAGCAATGAGAAAGCTGAGTGCAAAATTCAATAAGAATTCATCAGAGCTGCTTAAACTGCGAGATGATTTTCTGGAATAAGTTGCAGCTCCGTCCCGTGTTTGTCCACTGACAAACACCGTCACTGGTTTGGAGACAACTCTGACCCCCCGGACTAGAAAAGATGAAGATATTTAGGAAACAGTGTCAAAAAAATAACTTTTTAGCCTGCTCACCTAATAAAGTGTTCTTCTGCACACTTTGTGATAAGTGACTGCTTGCATGCCCGGTGATAACGATAAACGCTGTGCATACACTTCTTCAGCGACACTGATATTCTCATTACGCGATGTCTAATAAACTCGATTCATAATGTCCCTCTCTCTCTTTCTCTCTGTCTCTGTGCGTTAGGCTGATGCTAAGGGAGGAGGCACCCAGCGCTCCTCCGAAAAATATTGTGGCCAGTGGGCGCACAAACCAGTCCATAATGGTCCAGTGGCAGCCTCCACCAGAGCCCCAACTTAATGGTGTCCTCAGAGGATATGTACTCAGGTAAACACACACAGAAACATGCGCGTGTTTGGGTGTTGTTGTGCAATGTAGAGCTAGTGAAAGTAACGAAAAGAACTGGTACACTGCACATGTGACTTAGCGAGTGGGCCCGTACATTTTTTATCTTCTTGGGTGCAACAAGAAGTGTCACTGGGATTTCTGCAAAACTTTGTGGTCCTATGGGTTTGGTGTAGCTTGTGCATGAACCGCTGACTCATTAGGGCTGCGCTCTGTCAGAACTTGCATTATTTGTGCTACTAAATAATCCTAGTTTCTTACCAGCTTAATTAAAAAAAAAAAAGACACTTTTAAAAGCACAGATTTTAGGGATTCTCTGAACTCTGAACTGTTATGAACAAACAACAACAAACCTAATAATAATTATTCTGTTATATATGGGGTATATATTAAATATAGGGTTTAAATAGCTGTGATTAATTTTTACTTGCGTTTTACTCATCATCTTGTTTTTATTTATTTCTGCAAGTAAAGGAGAAAGACATTTAATTTCCATGTACACACAAGATATTTTTAAGATATTTTTATCTCATCCGGCTAAAGGACTGATGAGCTTATGAGATGGCACAGTGTCCGTCTTTCCATAATTTAGTTGCTACTCCTCCTACAGTATTGGTCAGAATGTCATCAAACGTACACATTTGATGGGGGTTTCACTCAAACTGTGCTCAAGTTCAAGGTCACATTTGTCATTTTATGGCCACTTCCATTTTCACAAGAATCGCTATTCTTCCTGGAGATTTTAGTGAAAATTTGCACACAATGATCACCTGAGTCATCAGCAAAACTGTGCCCAAGGTCAAGGTCACATTTGTCGTTGTACAGAAAATAACTGTAATCTGGATGAGCTGCTGCGCACAAACATTCTGGTTACATTGTGTTCTAGATGAGGCCTTTTTTTATACTACTAAAACAGTGGTTGCTGTAGTATAAGGTAATAAAAACTTTAACATGAAAATGTGAAGTATTATTAAGTATTTTCATGGCATGTTCATGACGGTCTGTTTTTGCTCATTCACCCAAGCTGAATAGCTTATATATAAACCCCAGAAAATTCTTTGCTAAACTTTTGTTCAGCGGTAGTTTCACCTTAGCATTGAGGATTTTCTAAGTGGTGCTCAGCGCACAGCCAAATGGGTGGAACTTGACCTCATCCAGCTCCATCCTTCTGTACCTACATGCACCACCGTCCTCATTAATGCAAGTCTGGACCTAGTCAGGCTCCACTCACTGGCTATTAGCATTAATGCAAGCCCTTTGTCACACAGTACTTTAACCTAATGGAGAAAAGCTGTTGACATATTAAGGTCGGTCACTTGCATGGGACTGTAGATGCTGGCGTGGCTAAGGTGACTTTTTTTCTAGTATTTTTCACAATACTGCCAAATGACACCCTGCCGAACACACTCTGTGAGCATGTTTTACTCATGGGAGAGGGGGTTCGTTTATAGCTCTGTGCCTGAAAGCTTTGGGTGAAGTCAGGTGAAGTGGGAAAGTCAGATTATTCTTCAGCTTTCAATTTCACTTTGAGCTGGACGAAATCAGCCAAGTACCTCTCCTCTACAGGATTTCTGCCACTAGTTAATCATTAGTGATACTTGTAAATGTATAGCGTGTTATGCCTAAGTGAACAACTAATACGCATTCCTTTGTGTCATTGCTTGTTTGTGTGAGTGTGTCTGATAGACACAGACGCAGGAGCGCTGTCTTTTTTACAGACACACTTGCCGGTCTTGGTCATCTGTCCTTCTTTTTTAAAGTTTACGCAAAGTGTGATACAAAGTGTGTGTAATCAAGCCGTCATCCGCTGCCTAACACAGATTTGCATGTAATTGCAGTAGAAGTTATCTAGTCTTTATCCTCCTTCACTGTGTTATCTGCATCCACTTCAGAAAATCAGTAGAAAATGGAACCACACACGTTCGTTCCCACTATATCATTTCCGCTTTATAGGACAGAGCTCCCACCTCTTTCCCTCCCATTTGGATCTCCTTCCTCCTTGTTGTGTCAGCTGGCTGATCCTCACTCTCTTTCTACTCGTTTCTAACCTCAGTCTCTCCCCCTCCTCCTTCTCCGCCTCCTTCTCTCCCAGTGTGAGTGTCATCGTATCAGGTGGAGAGAGAGGGTCTATTTCCTCTCCTCTGCAAAGATCCCCTGTCAGCCTCCAGCGCCCCCTCACTTTGTGTCTGTGTATTTGTGTATATGAGCATGTTACATGTGTGTATACAGCATGTATGTGTGACAGAGCGCTGACTCAGCCGGTGAATCGTAGGAATATCCTGTTACAGTGAATAGGCTTCATATTAAAACGCTGACATGGGGATTATTACTCCATTCAGCTCCATCAGATATGTACAGTACCAAAGTGGTATTACACCTCCCTGTCTGGTTGGGTCATATATCCTTTTAAGTGGACGTTTATATCACATATACTAAAGCAAAGGGCCTTGGAGGTGCACTATTCAGGGATGTCTACCCAGCATTGGAGATTTTTAATCTTTAAGAAGCCGTAGAAGGACTTCACATTAACAGAAAATTGTTAATCATAGTTTACCTTTAAATTTACACTAAATAGCGTATTTATATTTATTTGAACATGCGTATTCAGAAAGTCCAGTATTAGAGGTGGTAAATCACCAGGTACCCCATGATACATGTTCCAGTATTATCCCAATACTTAACTCATGATACAACATTATTGAGATTTAAAACTTGACACTGTATAATAATCAGTTTTCCAACTGCAAATAATATCCCCACAGTTAAACGGATCACTATCTGTTTTATCTAATGAAATAAAGTTCTCTCACTTCATTTCTTATTTTGTTGTTTTTATTTTTGGATGCAAAATGAGAGTCGGAAGCAAACCAACACTTTCAGCATGTCTTAAATGTTCAGATAAGACAATCAGTCTGCTATCAGTGTGTGGCTGAATGGGGCCAAGGTGGCAATTGCGTGCCATCTCTTTGTGATAATACGGTGATTAACTGTATACATCAGTGAAAGCTCTGCTGCCGTCTACATGCATAAAAATTCACATTAATTAGCAGGCTATCTTTTGTGTAGGAATATAATCAGAAGACAGCCAGTCGAGTTCAGTCTCCTGTTGCAAATCGACATGCCACCAATGAGTTACGCTAACTCATCAAACACAATATTATCAATTTCTTGATAATATTTCATTATATCATAAATAAGTAATAATGTAAAATATTAATGTAAATTATTATTTGGTTGAAGATTTTGGTTTTTGTTCTACATTTGGTGTGGTTACATTAATGTATTGCATACTTTACTCCCTGTGTGGTCACATTTACTGGGACAGGAATGTACTGTATAGCCTTTGTGTGTGAGTTTGACTCATACCAATTACTTTACTTTCCCAACTTGTTTTTCTGCAAAACAACATATTGAAATGTGTGCGTGTGTGTGTGTAGGTACCGTCTGGCAGGGCTGCCAGGAGACTACCAGGAGAAGAACATCAGCAGCCCAGAGACCAACTACTGTCTGCTGAAAGATCTGATCATCTGGACGCAGTACCAGATCCAGGTGGCCGCCTACACAGGAGCAGGCCTGGGTGTCTACAGCAGTCCTGTCACTGAGTACACACTACAGGGAGGTGAGTATGCACACACTTTTATTTCCCAAAGCAACCAAGTCGTTCTGCGAGGTTTTTAATCACTGCTCCATATGCACGCTGCTAAATATAAAATACTGTGACACTGTTGAGTTAGTAACCCAAAAAGAACTCTTCCTTGGTCCGTGAATCTTTAAATACGGGCCGGAAAAGACTTCACATCAGAGCAATCATACATTATGAGCGTTGACTTATGAGCTGACTTTATGTATTATGTAATACAGGGGACAACGAGGGATTCACATGTTCACTTTCCATGTGAATTAAATGCAACGCCTGCAAATAAAGTGTTAAGGAAGCTTAAGAGATTGTTGAATTTTGACATGCAAACTTGAGCATTATCTGACCAAAGCGGAAGCAAAGCATGGATTGTAATGTATGGCATCAGACAAACAACATATTAGCATACAAACAGTATCAAAAATAGTGAATCGTGAAACCACAAAGCGTTAAATGTCCAGTTTGTTTTCACAATAACACAACTACAGAGGTGAAAAAGGACTATAGTTTTATAGGTAAGCTGACAGTGAAGGTCCATTTGTATTTTTCAATTTCCTTCCTATTGTGGCGGCCTGTTTAATGTTTTTGGGTGGGGATCAGATGACTGAGATCAGTTACAAGCACCTGCAACGAGGTTTCTCCATAACCTGACAAGCTTCCCTCTCACTTAGAGAGGTGTCATTTGATGCGGTTCAGACTTGCATTAAAGTTGCGCCTGAGGCATTCCCTTGCAGGCATACCAGCTTCACTCGACTGGGAGGAGACCCTAGGGGCGACCCAGGACATGCTGGAGGGACTACATCTCCCATCTGGCCAACAAGCACATTGAGATGCTGCAGGATGAACTGGAGGGAATTCATAGGCAAAGAGTTTCTGTATTGCTCTATAAATATAAAACATGGCATATAATATGTTTAATAAACAGGGCTGCAAAGAGCAACACGCTTTGAAGTCTCTCAACATAAATAAAGGAAGCATCTATGAAAATAGGAAGAATGTAAGTGAAGACTGTAAAGTGAGACGAGAGGAAGTGGTTGTCGGGGGTAAATCTTCTTTAAACGCGTGTTCGTCTTTTCCTGGCTTTTATTTCAACAGTATATTATCTGTATTAAACATGGGCCAAACACACACACACACATGCATGCACGCACATAAAACTCAGAGTCATTATTACAAGAGTTCGGGACAGGTTTATAGACTCAGGAAAGGGAGTTAGGCTCATTAATTATTCTAATGTGGTTTAATGGGAGTGGCTGCGATGGATAGGACATTTTCTCTCTCTCAGTGTCTCTGAAAGGATGAAGCTAAACTCTGTGTTAGACTCTGATAACATTGCTCTTCTCCCGCTCTCTCACAAGCGGCCTTACACGCATACTAAGATTCACCCAAAGGGAAGAGTTTAGTATTTTATCTGGAGCTGTGAGCTGCAAGGGGTTAGAAGCCAGTCCCCATGAGCACAATCAGCATGACAGGGAGGGAGAGAGCATCTTTAACATCAATTAATCTTCTGTCTCCCTCAAACTTTTCTCATTCTTTGTTCCCCCTCCTCGCAACATCACCAGCAACACCATTTTTCACTAGTTTTTGTTTTGGTCTCTTTCCACCCACTTTGTGTTTGTGCGTGAGTGCGAGTTCGCGCGCGTGCGTGTGTGTGGGTGCGCGTGTTTCATCTGGCCACTTCAGCTCAAATGTAAGATGTAAAGGGCATTCCCATCATGCAGCAGTACATTATCACTCTGTGGCTCTCTAGCATCAGCATAAACCCCTTACTGTGTAATCACCATAACATGTGCCCACAGACACTTGCGCACACATCTCACAGTCACCCCTTTTTCTCTCTGTTCCAGGCTTTGATGTTTGTTCACTCTCCTCCTCACCCTCCATCTAAATGACCAACTGTTTTAATAGAGTTCGCATGACATAGATAAATAAATAAATAAAGATCTACGTGCAGAGAACCATTCACACACGGACACAAAAGAAAGGGGAAAGAAGAAAAAATAAACAGCACAGGCGGTGTTGGGTGATACAAAATGCATTCAGCTTGTGAGAACCAAACATGTTCGCCGCTTGTTTGCAGTATTTACCTTCTGCCAGCCTTCTTTTTTCCATCTTGAACAAATAAGCTACATTTCATATGAAAAACTGCTGCTATATACCCAGTATTTTCCACAGCTTCTATCTTATCGCGTTGCACTCTTTATTCTCCGACTCACTCTTAGGCGGCTGATGAATGCCTCGACCGAGCTCGTGCGTGTTTCAGATTCTGTCATTTGAAATCGTCACCATCTTGCTTTCATTTGAATGCACTGAACATTTTTAAACGTGTATTCAAACTTAAACACAGATGGAGCAAATCTATTTAACATTGTCAGCAACATGGACGGTTGCTGGCTTTTTTTCTATTTGTTAACAGATAAATAATACATAGTAATGTGACAAATAAATGCTATAAATACTTCATGGATGAACGCATATGTATACGTTAGATAAATGTGAGCTCGGGGGATTTAACACCCCGTCACTGCTGCTTCTTTTTGCTGAACACAGTGCTGGTGCAGAGCCTTTTAAGACCTAGTCCTCATTTCGACAGGTTCGAGATAGATTATTTCATAACCTTACTAGCAGAAGTTGGGGGCATTTCAGGGGAAAGAAAACCATGCCAGTTAGAATCTGTAGGCTGCAAATCACTGGAGAAGTTCCCACAGTCACTGACGTGGTTCTGACTTTGGGCCCAGCAATTTTGCGGTGCCGTGCTGGTGTCAGCTTTTTGGCACCAGCGTCACTATTTTTATTGGTGGAAATGCATTCAACCAGTTCTAGTTTGGGAACTGCGTCAGTGGAGAAGGAGTAAAGGGGACTGCTGCCGTGGCTCTGAAGGCAGATTTCCAAAGCTTTAAAAAATTTCCCTATTGACGTTATGTCATCAAGGCTTAACGCACTTAACAAAAAGTTCAAGCTTTCTGGCCTGAAAGAAACCATTTAAAAAAGGGAGGGAAGTCTCCTCAAATTAAAGATGTTTTGTGACACTCTGTCTGTTAAATATTAATATGGATCAAGCGTCTTGTTTCCTTAATCAGCAAGTTCTGTTTTTAATCAGTAAATCATGCCGTAATGGGCAGTTCAAGGCTGAAAGGGCTGCTAGGTTAGTACAATGGGTTTTACGTTGATACTGTGAGCTAGCAAATGCAGTGAGTCATCCTTTTTCACAGTCAGCCGGTAATGCATCAACACACTAATCTCATTCAGTCAATCCTATAAGGTAACTACAATCAGGGAACCCCATCAGCTCCGGGGAACATCGGCCCATTTTTCGTGGCTTTCCTTGTAGCCAGCAGATATCCAGGCCAACACTTCCTGTGTCTGCCAGTCGCTGTTTACTAATGCAGATACATTTAAAGAGGAAATAAAAAGAAAATCCTCACATGCGTCATGGTCCCAAAAGTCTTGTCACTTGTCTACAGAGTTGACATGTTCATATAGAGATTAATAAGGTCCAAATATGCAAAATACAATAGATTAGTGGAGCTTTTCAAGCAATACCTTCATTTTGAGCAAAGAACAAAGGGATAGGTTTGCCATTTAATTTTGCAAGCTTAGCAGTTATTTCTTTTAATTAAATGAGCAGAGCCTCCACATAAATCATTGAACTGTGGTGCTGGTTCATATTTTTACAACTACTTATTTAAAAAGTAAAAGTAAAAAAAAAAAAGACCAATTCTGCAGCTTGGGCCTACAAATCTTAATATTGCTTTTTTTTCACTATATAAAAACACAACCATCCTCTTGGTGAACTTGTTGCAGTTAAGCATCCTTGTTTTTGTCTCTGCCTTCAGTTCCCACGGCACCTCCGCAGGAAGTCCAAGTTGTTGCTATAAATTCAACTACTATCCAGTTCACTTGGAACCCTCCACCTCAGCAGTTCATTAATGGCATCAACCAGGGATACAAGGTAAGTCTCTGAATAGGTTTCACTGCTTATTCGTTTTTCTTTTGTTTTTTACAATTTAAGCAAATTTCTTTAAAATGAAATATTTCATAAAATATTTGGAGGACCAAATGCCTCTTTTAAATGTCCAATGTCATCTTCTATCTTTACGTTTTGTTTTCACACAAACTGAAGTTTGCCCATGACTGACTTTGACCCGACTCTCAAAAACAGAATGAAGAAAAACAGATTACTCAATATTTTATTCACTATTTTAATAATTGAAGTTCGGGAAAAAAAAGGGAGTTCAACCCAAAGGTCATGTCCTTCTCGCTGCTGCTGTGTTCTTGTTTACTCCAAGTCGTAATCCAAGTCAAGGGTGGGGTCGATCCCAAGAAGAAAACAAAGTACTGATGGAGCAAAAAACAAAAGAAGGAATTAAAAAAGGGAAATATTAGTGGATGCCAAGAAAATATGGAAAGAGAGAGAGAAGATCATAATAATGATAATAATGGTAATAAAGAAGCAAGGGAATGGGGACGTGTGAGAGAAAACGACTGAATATCGTGGAGAATCTTTATGTAGTTCTGGTCGGCAATTTATTCTTTACTTCATTGTTGCAGCCAACCCCTAAGGAACTGATTAAGATGACAAAGAAAACATATCATTGTTGCTTTGCGTCACTGGGTCTGTGTTAGAGTGGGAGTATTGGTTGATAAATACTGTATGGCTTTCCATCTTTTTGATGTGACTCTCTGATGTTGTCACTGCAGCCTGTGAGTGCTGCCGTGCACGTGGCTGTGCATCTTTGGGTGTGTTGTGCTGCTTAGAGGGGCAGTTGATAATGATATTAATTAAAAGAGGATATGAAGCAAAGCCTCATCTCATTTCACCCCACCCTAACCCCCACAGATCACTGACTATATACAATGCCCTTAATAATGTAGCTCAAAACTCTCAACCAGATAAAGAACCAGACACTTCTAATGAGTTTCATGTCTTTTATTTACTTGTCCTTGAAAGTATCTTCACTCGTTCCTTCCTGTCTGTCAAACACGTCATCTCTATAGGGCAAGAGTATGCATTTCCATTGCAGTCCACTTCTAAATACACACATTTACACACACGCAATCATCCCAGCACCCTTTGAAAGTGAGCTTGAGGATGCCACATCAGCACTCTTACTCCACTGCACTGTACTGTGCAGATAATACAGTAGAATTATAATTGAAAACATAGAAAATGCTGTTTTACTGTGACACACTGGGTGCAGTGGTGCACCCTTTAGGAGGGAAAAGCAAAGCTTTTTTGAGCCGGTTTCCTGTTGCAGCTATATGTGATACAATGTGCACAGCGGATCATTTACCGTAGTAATCTGTAGGTTTCTTTTTTACTTAATGTGTTTAGAGCCACCGAGCTAAAGAAGTGACTTTCTGGAAAGCTTGTCCCACTGTGCTGTTTTAAGTGAAACGTATAAGTAAGTAATATCAAGAGGATGTGCTGCTATAATCCACAAAACCCCAAAAACCAGCATGGTTAACAAGCATGAGACATTTTCTCTGAATAAATAGCAGATGTGCAGTTCATGCACAGTAGTAACAGAGTGGAGAAAATTGTATCGATGCTGGTAGCACGATGTCACATTAGACACAAGCATGTTGTCCAATTAACAGTGTAGCTGTAAGAGAAAATACTGTAACCTAAAAAGAACCTTGAAGCTTTGAGGCAGCACATCGCACAGCTCCCAAAGAAAACAGAGCAGCGAGGCATTGTGTATGCAGGTCAGAGTTTTTTCAGGCATCAAATGCTGACATATAGAGCCCATTTTGCCAAAGAATCACACCGGCCTCGATGGCATGTTGACGTTCAAAGCCATACTTAGCAGTCATTATTAACCCACACATCTGAAAAATGTGGTCTTCATCTTGAATTCAGTTATACGCCTTTGCCGTTGTGTGACTCAGCTGTGGACAGTTGTGTACTACTCTGCACACACAGACATACAGTCAAGTAAAAGAAGAAAAGTCCAGAGAGAAACTAAGGACACCACCTTCTGCAGCATTGTTTTCTCTATGACTTTATCAGCCTTTGACATTGTTGTGGAGAAGTTTGGGCCCACTCTTCTTTGCAGCGTTGCCTCAGTTCGTTGAGGTTTATGGGCATTCATTTATGGACAGCTCTCTGGACTGGGCCATTGCAACACCTTGGTTCTTTACTTTTTCAGCCTTTCTGTTGTAGATTTGCTCCTGTGTTTGAGATCACTCAATTTAAGTGAAGCTTTAGCTGTCAGACAGATGGACTTATATTGACTGTAGAATACTCTGGTATACAGAGGAGCTGATGGTTGACTGCAAGGGATGACTGAGGTGTTTGTGCTAATATGCTTGTGTGTGTGTGA
>VOQK01043017.1:43590-59202 GCA_015052645.1 Benitochromis conjunctus | reverse complement strand
TGGCATCATGCCAAACATCTCAATTTGGTCTCATCTGTACAAAGCACAGTTCAGATGCAAATTTGCATTCAGATTCAATTCTGATTAAAAGTCCACATTTTAGCCACTTATTAATTTTTTCATTAGGGTCTATCAATATGGGCACCCCATCATAGTGTTGCCTGTGGCTTATCTCTCATTATAAATATGTGAGTGTTTGCTTTTTTCACTGTTTGTTTTTGTGGTTAAAGCAATAATGCAAGCCAAGCTGCAGTGGGTTCTGAATATAAATGAAGTCTCACTATAAAGACAAATTAACCTTTCATTAGGCATTTAGTTAGACTGATAATCAAACTTAGCGTATATCCTCAGATGCTGCTATGATTGACAACGGCGTGCTGGCAGGACTTTATGATAAGTGGTACACTGATAAATAAAAAGTATGCTTGTTTGGAATGCAAATAACTTTTCTCGAGAATAAAACATGTTTATTGTTTAGTCGTTTGTCAGATTTGCCAATAGCATTTGGCAGTTTTAAACTTTAATGACAAAAACTCTCGGGCATCATTCTAATTTGAAAAGATCCACTGTGTCCCATACTGTGGTACAAATAAGTTTTCTTTCATAAATGCACTCGCAATAATGGATCCAGTAGCCTGGAGCTGCTGAGTCAGAATAAATGACAAAAATAATGGAAATATAACTCTGATGGACATTTCGGGTTCTGGGGTGACCTGCTGGACTTATGTTAGATTTATTGACTATTATTGCTGTCACTAATGACAATTTTTCTAATTTACCACAGCTCCTAGTGTGGCCAGAGCAGTCTCCAGAGGATGTTACTATAGTAACCATCACCCCAGACTACCCCAGTTCACGGCACACAGGGTTAGTGAGCGGTCTCAAGAAATTTACCTGGTACTATGGCTCTACCCTCTGCTTCACAACGCCTGGAGATGGTCCCCATAGCCTTCCCACTCTGGTGCAGACGCATGAGGACAGTGAGTATACACACACACACACACACACACACAAGCAACAGTGTGAATAAAGCCAGCAAACAACACAAAGAACTCCCCTGTGAATAATAATAAAAGTGCATTAGCTAGCTCTCCGTTCAGTCCAGCTGTTTTTATCAGTGTGATACACAGCTGTGTACACAATATCCAGCAAACACAATACACCTGCACTCCCTGCTTTCTTTCAGGCTCTTAGTTGCCTTTCACTCATTTTTAATTTCTTTGTTCTTAGTTTCCCCCGACGTCTCCCCGTTCCCTTTCATTTTTTTCTCTACGTCGTGTCTTTCCAAAGGGAATTGACTCATATGTTTTCAGGCTTACTGGTATTTATAGCCCACTGTTCCATGGATAAACATAATAACTGCGACTCCCAGCTACAAGTGCACATGCACACCATCACACCATTAAATAAACACAATAGCCTATAGGCAGGCAGACGAGCAATTATTACCAACCAGTAATTATTGAGTGGGAAAGGGATATCAGTAGCCATATGTACTGTATACACATACACACACACACAGCAGTGGCCAGTTATTGATTGGTTGCTGGGCGTGTCGGCAGGGTTAACGGTGGGTGTAATTCTTGCTTGATGATAGCTTTTTGCATCCGCGTGTGTGTGTGTTTGTGTGTGAGTGCATGCGTATGAGTGTATGAGTGTTATTGAATGTCTCAGATGAATAGCTTAATCGCTCTGCAGGGAGAAGGGGTTAGAGAGCGATTGATGAAATGAGAAATGGCAGGGTTGCACCCACCTGTGTGTGCGTGTGCGTGCGTGTGTGTTGGTCAGAATGATTAGGAGGATGCTTGTGAAGTCAGAGGCCATAGGTAATACGCTGTGTACGACAGAGACGTGTGCTTTTTTGCAATCAAAAATTGCCTGATTCACATCACTGTGCGTGTGTTTTGTTTTTCAGCCCCTGGACGTGTTCGCCGCCTAAGCTTCACTGAAATCTTGGACACATCACTCAGAGTCAGCTGGGCAGAACCTGAAGATAAGAACGGCATCATCACTGGTTAGATCTTTGCAGTGTGACAGTAAAACTAAAGGAGCAAAACAAAACTGCTGATAGCCTCTAATAATTTCCCCCAGTTGCCCTCTGTCTTCCCTTTATAATCAAGAAACTCTCACTTTACCAGATTAATCACATTGTTGATGAAACAAGTAATCTTCTCAAATGGCCAATTGAGGTACATTTATAAAAGCATCCCCTCTCAGTGAAACCTTTAACTTCTATAGTTTCTTCAGTTTCCTGCACTTAGTCTCTTATTATCCCCCATCTCTAAGAAGTTTGTGTGTAACTGATTCATCATCAGCTAATCCCTTCCCTCTGCAGCTTGTCTCCTCTTTTTGTCTCAAACATGCCCTCATCCCACGCCTCCCAACACTCGTGGTCTTGTTTGTGTGGCATGTCGCAGAGCTCAAGGCACTTTCCCCCAGATTAATTTAGCCCTACTTCCTCCTTGGCTCTGTTAGTCAATGGGGGAACACAACAAGCTGCTGTGAATTAAGCGATAACTCTACATTACACGTTTGTGTCTTTGTGTTGTTGTCCAACATTCATCCAGCACCTCCATTACAGGACCACAATCGGACAGCATAGGGAGCAGTGGCTTTCCAGTCAGCATACACACTCAGAGGAGTGAGAAAATGGGTATTCAATCAAGGTCACCTTGCACATTTACTCTTTTCTCCTCAACCTGCTTTTCATCCAGCACCTGGTGAGCAGGGAGACAGATGAGGGACCATTCACTCTCTCTGGGGCTTTACACACAAGTGGCCTCACTCACACACACATTTGAAGGTGGAGTGTGATGCATGACTGCAAAGATGCGAAGGGACAGACAGGATTTTGACTGGAGTTACCGCTCTCGCACACTCCCTTCCTTTATGCCTCTGCACCTCTCATTATTTGTACGCGTGCGCGCTTCTGCACGCGTGCTTGTGTGTGTATTTGTGTCTGCCTGTGTCTATATGCGCCTTTATTAACCCAGCGTGTGCACTGCATCCCGCAGGTTACATGCTGTGGTGGGAAGTGCCGAATGTGGAGTCAAGTCGCGAGGAACGCTCCTTGTCCAACTCCACCCTGCAGTACCAGCTGACCGGCCTCACCTCCACCACCGTGTACACAATACAAGTGGCTGCGCTCACTGCTGCAGGACGGGGCGTGGTCATATCCTCCACCATCTCCACGGGGGTCCCACCAGGTACAATAAATAAACGCACCGGTGCCTGTGACAGCGGATGTTAAAAACTGTTTTTCATGTGTGTGTATCTGGGAGTGTGTGTGTCTGTTTGTGTGTGTGGAGCCGAGTAAATATGAGTGATGAGCTGTTGCGATGCCATTGTCTTCCCTCAGGCTGATAAGTAGCTGTTACTGTGAATCCATGAATCATCACCCACACAGCGAGCACACACATCGACAAACACAGTCACACACAAGAGCCGGTCATTTACGGCATCTCAGAGAGTGCTTTAGTGTAAGCTGTAATTGTGTGTGTGTGTGTGTGTGTGTGTGCGTGCGTGTGTTTTGTGCGTTTGGACTTAGGCCAAGTTGCAATCATTATTAGCGCTGATTAACTGCAAATGGCAAAGTGGAAGAAATGCAGCTATGGAAGAGAGAGGGCAAGAGACAATCAAAGGGCAGGACTGAAGAAGGGGGAAAAAGAAGAAGATGCAGGACCATAATGAGGGAAGAACAGAAAACATGAGAAAATCCAATCTCCAAAGAGTCGAAGACCAAAGTGTCTCAGAAATGGACTCAGAGGCAGAAAGGAAAGTGTGGGAGAATGGAGAAAAAAAAACACAGCTCATACAGCGGGATTTTTGTCCTAACATTTTCTGATTACTAATTTATGAATAAAAGAAGAAAAAGTGAAAGCAAGATGGATACAGACAGTTCAGATTTGGAGGTTATTCATTAATTCATGAAAGCAAAAGACTGAAGGAAAGACGAAGGGCTGAAGATTAGGGGGGGAAAAAAGAACTAAAGAATGAGCAGCGAGAGAGGAAGAGAGAGATCCACAGAGTATAGATTCTTGTCTTGTTTATTTATTCATGTATTCATGGAGTTTTGTCATTCATCTGCGCGAGGCAGCTGATATCAACATTTCCACATATAACCCTTACAAGTTTGCTGCGTGCATTTACAGAGCAGAGTTTGCTGATAGCTGTAATTTGTCTTGCGGTGCACACACGAACCGCACTGTATCCAGACTAAATGATGCCTTGTTTCCACAACGACTGGACACGTCTGCGTTATGTAGTCCCGTTTCAATGAGGAATCCTCTCAGGTATTCTACAAAATCTGATTTACGCCATTTGGCTTAACGCGTCGGCTTTACAAACGCGTATTTTGTTGTGTTCGGCAAACACGGCGCTTTTGATTGTGCAACAGAATTGGATGGATTACAGCGGATCACGCCGTCCAGAGATACCAAGTATTAAGCAAACACAGCCGAGAGAAGTGTTTGAAAAGAGGCTCTGAAGTGCTCAGTCTTGATTGAGTGAGATAATTTAGAAGCGAAGTGGATTGTGATGATTTTTGATTATGCCAATTTCATTAACAGAAACAAGCTGTCACATATTTTATCTGTTAGCTCCTGATTAAAACGAGCGGATTTTCAGCCGCCGTCTTCGCCGTCTTCCGAGCCGTTGTCATATGTGCTGCCTGCCAGACCAATGGCAGTTCAATTCAACAGCTGTCAGTGAAGAAGTCTATTCCAAGCCAGCTATAAAAAGTGAGTGTGTGCGTGTGGCATTTGAAAGGTGGAGCTGTAAAAACCTTTAATAGGAATATTTAGTTCTGCTTGAATTGTGCATACAAAACGTATCATTATTCCTCTGTGATTTATTCAAGGTTTTAAAAAAGAAAACTCACCACAGGGAGAAAATAATAGTTGTTTTGTGGTTGTTGTCGGCCAAATTCAGCTCGGCTTTCATTCTGAGTACGACAGAAGCAACTTTTCAGACTTTTAGTCGGCTTTTGTTGTCGCTGAACAAACTTGGGCCACATCAGTGATTTTTATTGTCAGAGAATTTCCTTTGTGCTGTTAGATGAATTAGTTGATTTCCAATTATTCTTCCTTGCAGTTATTGATACTGTCACGCTTTGCTTTCAAGTGTGTAGCATTTGCCAGTTGGAGATGACAATTACTGTCTAATTAGCTTTGCCGAGACAAGTTATCATCACGGCCAAAAGCCTTTAAAAGTTGATGTTTCTACGGTTAATCATTGATATTTTTTTGCGGGGAGGGGGAATAAACAGCAAAACAGAAATCCTTTAGGTTCCAGCTACATTTTGTCAGATAAACTCTGCAGTTCTGTACTTGGCTGATTTACTGGCTGCTGCTGGAGTGTACAGGTGGGGGTGGTCATCTCCACCAAGTCAGGTTCTCATGTTTGTCATTGCCCTCCCACAGTACTGTCATAAGAATTCAGCCTATTTTGACATTTAGAGACTTTATATGGAATATATTGAAACCTACATTGAATTCCTCTTACCTCCACCTGTGTCACTGTCTCACTCATTGTGTTATTCACCTTGGAAATTTGGACTGAATTCCTCTGAGAGAGTACAAAATGCAGAGATTCTTGTGCTTTAGTTAACAACAACCTTTTTAATTATAGTTTTATATGGTCAAACATGGACACATTAAAAAAAGAGCTGGAGGCAGTTTTTTGGCTTTTCGTACTTGGCAGCACGATTTGCTTCTTTTTTTCTATCTCACATTAGCCATGTGGCAGTTCTGAGACATGTTGTTGTTAGTTATGCCATTTTACATATTTTTATCTGTCTGCGGATAAAAACATTCCAGTGTTAATATATTATTTATTCTGCTCTTATTTACAATTCAAAATCTACAGTGCTACAATCAGTCTTCTTCCATGCTGTGGACAATTCATTAATTTTCCCGTGTATCCTTTATTGTTCAGACAAAACACAGGTCTCTAAAGAGATGTGTATTTATGTGGTTATCGCAGAACCTGCAGTAGGAGGTGTTTTATTTTTCTAAATCCACTGGCCACTTTGTTAGTTACACCTTGTTAATACAGGTGGTTTGCCTTCAGAACAAGGTGAACCATTCCTCAGAGATTTTGGTCCATGCTGACATGATCGTCTCACAAACTTTTTACAGATTTCTCAGCTTGACATTCGTAATACAAATCTCCTGTTCCCACAACATCACATCCCAAAGGTACTCTATTGACTGTGGAGGCCGTTTGACAACAGTGAACTCATTGTCTTGTTCAATAAACCAGTTTGAGATGGTTCGAGCTTTGTGACATGGTGTGTTATCCTGTTGAAACAGCAATCAGAAGATGGGTACACTGTGGTTAAGTGTGCCAAGAAAATATCCCCCACCATTACACCACCACCTGCAGCTTAAACTGTTTTTACACGCAGGGTGGAGCCATACTTTCATGTTGTTTACACCAAATTCATTTTCTGTTTAAATTCTGTTCCTTCCATTGTCCACTTTTGGTGATCCAATCGAATTGTAGCCCCAGTTTCCTGTCCGTAGCTACCAGAAGGGGCACCTGGTGTGGTCTTGATCTGCTTTAAGGTTCATCGTGTTGTACATTCTTCTGCATACCTTGGTTGTAACAAGTGGTTTATAAGTTCCTGTTGCCTTCCTCTCAGCTCAAAGCAGTATGGCCATTCTACTCTGACCTCCAGTATCAACAAGGCGTTTTCACCCAGAGAGCTGAACTTTCTGGATATTTTCTCTTTTTCAGACCATTCTCTGTAAACCCTAGAGACGGCTCTGTGGGAAAACTGCACAGACCAGCCCGTCTGGCACAAACAACCATGGCATGTTCATAGTCACTTCAATCACTTTTCTTCCCCATCCTGACGCTTGGTTTGAACTCAGCATGTAAACATCTTAACCATGTCTGCATGCATAAATGCACTGAGTTGCTGCCATGTGATCGGCTGCTTAAATGTTTGTTTTAATGACTAGTTGAAAAGTTATACCTGATGAAAGAGCCACTGAATATTTAAAACATCTTAAAGGCGTACACAGACTTCGATTTTCATTAAAAACAAACTTGTAATAATGTTTTTTTCCAGTAAATGTTTTACGTATCTGCATGAATATGAATAAAATGCAGCAGTGACAGGTGTCTTGCAAGCGCTACCTGCCTATAGGCTAAAGCACTATTCTTTTTTGGTTTCTATCTGCAGAACTTCCTGGTGCTCCTTCAAACTTAGTCATCTCCAACATCAGCCCTCGGACCGCAACGGTGAGATTTCGACCCGGTCCGGATGGCAAGACCGCCATATCACGGTGGATAGTTGAAGGACAGGTGCGTTTTCCTGTTTTTGTGTTGCATGCACACTTTTGTGGTCAGCTCTTATCGACAAACCAAGCAAAAGAGAAACTGTCTTCCATCTGATTACCTTTTCAACAGGTGGTTAAGGATGATGGAAAAGAGGAGGAGTGGAAAGTTGTGTACCAAAAAGACAACCAGCCAGATGCAGACACTCTGGAAATCCCTGACCTAACTCCTTTCACTCAGTACAGGTGAGCAGCAAACACACATAGCCCGCGCTGCCACCTGCACACACACATATAATCAACAGCTTCCTCAAACACATCTCACTCTGCACCAGGTTCTGCTGTATTGCTCGGCTCAGGAGAAGTTAGATAAATCACACAGACACACAGAGAGACAGTTCCATCTGAGACTTTTCTGTTTGTCAGCACCTTCACAGCTGCTGCATGCAGATTCTTATTACCCTCCCGCAACTAGCCAGAGGGAAGGAGAAGGATGAGGACGGGGAGAAAAGAGGTGATCAGAAAGTGGGAAGGGCAGCAGAACACATTAAAGAGAAGACGAGACAAAGGGATTAGAGACGAGGAGAGGAGGAAATGGAGGAGGACAGCGGAGTGTCTGTAATCCCTCCTTAGGGGGAGCTTGTATTTTGTGTATGTGATCAATCGCCATTCTGAACACTCTTCCCCCTTTCGCTCTCTCTCTTTCCTTCTCCTTCTCTAGCTATCTGTCTGTCTATCTTCTCTATTTATCGGGCAATCTGTCCATGCCTTCCTCTTGCTCTCCTTATCTCGGCCTTCATCTGTAATGGGATTGCAGTGTGTGTATGCACGCGCCGTACACTCGCAGGGATTATGTTGTCACAGGCGACACCATTGGGACGTTAGATGAAGTGATGCACTTGTCAGTATTTCTTATCCCCTGCTTTAAGTCCCTCTTTACACCCTGCTCTCTATCTCCCAATACAGGGACAAAAACTCAAAGATGTAGTCTCTTACACAACCTGCACGCTCGCACGGTTTATCGTTCAAAGCCACACAGAAGCACGGCTTCTTTTAGAAGTTACAAAAGTAACAAATACTCCCTAATGGCTCTATGTTCACCTACAGGTCTGCTTTCTTATATCACTTTACTGACTGAATACGTGGCACCATCAGTCAACTAAACAAACTCTGGTGAAGAGTTTGTTTAGTTATATGTATATTTTTTTAACACATGTGAAAGAGAAGGGACAAATATTAATAAACTTGACTTGATTTGCTCCATTCTGTAGGTTTTGCTCCCTCTTCAGTAAAGTCACACGTGGAACCTGACATACATTTAACAAATGTGCAAGTACAGGTTTTTTTTTTTGCTGTTTTCTTGTTTTGAGTTGCAGTTGTAGTTTTCTGGGTGTGTGTCCCCCAATATTTGGAACTTGTGCATTTGGCCCTCGTCCTCATCCCCAATAAAAGATTAAAGGAGGCAGATGACTTATTGAGAAAAAAATGCTAACATTACTCAGTGAGAAATGCCTCTAACAGAAGGAGGTCTTTTTCACTCACCAATAGAGCTTTTTTATTGCCAAAATATGAATTATGAGTTCATACAACTGGACCTTGAGTGGTAAATGTAATTCTCTCTGACACACACTCAGTGTTCAGTGGTCTCAGTCAACCACTCAGCAGCAACTCAGCAGCTTGCAGGTAGCTTGATAAGATTGCAGGAGTGGGTCTAATATCAGGACATAAAAAACGATGTTTTATGAGTTTAGTGTTTTTGCAAAAAAACTAAGCAAGGTAAAGTTGCCTGTCCTTGTTTTTATTCAGCTGTAATGTACCTGATTAGCCCGACTCATTCATCAGCAGGCTGATATTATCCCCCAGTATTAGCTACTGATATGTCACTATCTGTATTTATGATGGCTGACTTAAAAAGTAAAGAAAACAGGAGAAACACCCTTCAGCCATGTTTTGAGCGTTGATGTTGCCCAACAGACGGTGTTCTGCAACTTCCCTTTTGGCAACAAATGTTTGGAATGCCACAAACACGACAACCAGATCCGAATCATTCAGAGCATCTAGGAGTCATCCCTCGCTGTATCAATAAAGCAGGTTAATTTATAAAGTGTATTGTCATTTTATCTTAGTAATGACTAAATGAATAGCCACAAATGTTAGACAAATCTATTTGTTTAGTGTATGCTACTTTCAGCTGCTCCCTTCAACACTGTATGTGGCTCTGCATGATTGATTTGGTAATGTTTTTACACTGGATGTCCTTACTGACACATCCCTGAAGGGATTTGTGGCTCCTTCATTGGATCAAACTAGGAATCTTTTACTTGTTTGGCAAATGTGTAAACCACTAGACTTGAGTCCCATTCTGTTTATGCTTTGTGAGCCTGAAAGAAAAATATAAAGTATGAGACTTTTAAATCCTCTATTAACAGTCTCACTTTTTAAAATGCCATACCGGTCATGCTCTACTGAGTCCTAAAATTCGTCCCACAGCAGAGATACTTGTATGTCTGACCTGTTTTCAGTGAAAATTTTGAATATAAGCAGAGATTTTGCTGAAGCACATCTGATCTATTAAAATCCATGATAAAACCAGATAGCGCGTGTGCAATTAACCTCCAGCTCCCTCAGTGGTCCAACCTAAGCTACACATGTGGTTCCAGCAAATGTGGTAAAGCGAGCAGACATGCAGCAACGGTCTGCCCAGCTGGGATTTAAACTAGTGACCAGGCACACTAACAGCTCATCTGTCAGGTCGCACAGCTAATAGAGGTTTTACAAGCCTGTTGTTGAAAGTCTGTTTTCTTGGATCTGCATCTGTTTGATAATTTTCTGGCACCGAACAAACGTGTTTTCCCAAAGAAGGAGCACAGCTGAAAGTGTGGTTATATGCTGATTAGGCAGCACAGTTCAATTTGTGTGAACCTTTTTTTGGCATGAATTTCATTTGTGCCTAAACCTGCTTAGACCACATCTTCTCACAGACACAGAGAATTATCGTTGAACACAGCCAGACTCTCCAAAATCACAAAACACCTCTCTTATATGATGTGTGGGGGTTTATTTCCATAGCACTGCTCCATCACTTTGATAGCTGCATAACTGAAATCATTATTACATATCAGTGTAATCCAGTGACCTGGATTTCCAAAGAACCTGAGAGAAAGATATGGAAGGTTTCAGATGTAGTTGATCAAACTCCTGTAGTTATCTATACTGTTTGCTGATTTAAACCACCAAGCCTTCATTCATTTTAAACCTCTTAGTACGCAGCAGGAGTGCGCCAGGTCTAAATTTCATAGATTCTAAATTCCAGTTTTATTAAGAGTATAAAACCAAAAATATAAACAAACTGATGCTCTGATAGTGGAGGGAGAAGCACCCTTAGTGGGTTTTAATGGATTAGTGTATTTCCCTCTGCTCAGACCAACTGGATGGCAAAAATCAGGTAAACCTGCTTACTTTATGCATACCTGACGCAGTGTGAATCCTTTCATCCGCAACTTAAAAAACCCTTCAGACATTACACTGTGATTTGATCAACATTAACCACATACATTTTTCCCCTCTGTTGGATAAAGACTGATACTTTTGACATAGACCTGCTCATGTTTATTGGTCTTTAATGTGCACTCGCCAGCCACTTTATTAGGTCCTTCTGTTCAACTGCCCCATAATCTAAATATCTAATCAACCAATCACACGGCAACAACACACAACATGTAGACAAGGTCAAGATGACCTGCTGAAGTTCAAACTGAGCATCAGAATGATGAAGAATTTAAGTGACTTTAAACTTAGCATGGTTGGGGCAGATGGATTGTTTTGAATATTCAGACACTTTGCTTCAAACAGCAGAATGCCACACTGGAGCCACTCCTCTCAGCTAAGAACAGGAAACTAAAACTACAGTTTGCTTGGGCTCACCAAAGTTGGACAATAGAAGACTGGAAAAATGTTGGCTGGTGCTGCTGTGGCACTCAGATGGTATGATCACAATTGGGCGTAAACAGTGTGAAAACATGGATACATCCTGCCTTGTGTCATTGGTTCAGGCTGCTGGTCGTGGTGTAATGGTGTCAGGAATATTATGATATTGATACTAAGCAGCCCAAAGTGTGCTCTTCAAACATTACAGCCTATCTGAGTATTGTTGCCGACATTTATGAGCACAGTGTACCCATCTCCCTAATGTTGCTTTGAGCAGTATAATGAGCCATGTAAACTTATCACTGTTCTCAAATGGCCTCCACAGTCACCAGATCTCAATATAACAGATTACCACGGATGCACAGCTGACAAATCTGCAGTAACTGTGTGATGCTGTCATGTCAATATGGAGCAAAATCTCTGAGGAATGTTTCTTGCAGATTGTTGAATCTATGAAGAGTCAAGGCAGATCTGAAGGCCAAAAGGGGTCCATGCCAGTACTAGTCCATCCCGTCCATCCATCCATGTATTTAGTAAAGTGGGCAGTGTGTGTAAATACAGAGAAAAAACACTGAGTTCTAATTTTTTTAGTAATTGTGCAACAAAAAAAAAAAAAGGGCAGCAAAGCCCAATATTCCTGCAGGTCTAATCAGAGTCGGTTCATTCTCCCGCTAAGCACGTATGTTTATCCATATCTGTTTTATTTTAAAAGTGCTTCATGAAAACCTAACCTCTGTCTTCTATTCTCTGATTTATCTGGTGCTGCTTTTGGAGTGGATGAGATGAGCAGAGGGGCTTGTGATTGGTCATCACCAACCCGTGCCCCTGCTGATTCTGTATTCTCCTGTTAATAATTTATGCAGCCTTTTTTCCACATTTGGATCGGATTGCACCATCACCTTTGAAATTGAAAACATTTGCCACTCACGCCCAGCTGTGTGATTAGTGAGCCCTAAGAGTCGACAAACAATGACAGTGATGATGTTTAGCAGGTAGAAACTTTACCCCGCCACGTCGAGATTTGCTAATTAGTGTTACACTCAGAGGCAAATCGAGGCTGATGGGACTTGAACTGAAAATAGTTGAAGAAACGTATTGAACCCGAACACACCCCCACAGCCTGATTGTTATAAATTGCTGTCTCCAAGCCTATTAAGCTCCCCTGATCAATATCATATTATCCGAATTGTCTTTTCTGACTCTGAAAAGCATAAAAGACACTAAACTGCTTTCACTGGCTTTATGTGAAATGAGCTCACCTTGTATACAATGACTGTTCCTGTAACTTTGCTTTCTGTTCGCACCAGGTTCAGGATGCAGCAGGTGAACATCGTCGGTTCCAGTCCCATGAGCGCCCCCTCTAGGTTGATTCAAACCTTACAGGCTGCCCCAGACACACACCCCTCTGACCTCAGCCTTCTGTCTGCTACACAGACCAGCCTGCGATTCAGCTGGAAGGTACTAATGCACATACCAGACACACAGTAAACTGTGAAACCTTACACCCTGATTCTGCCCCTTTTACACTCCTTCAGAGAGGGTTAATTTGGACTGCCTTTGTTTCTTTGTGCTGCGTCTCAGTGTCTTTAGTTCTTGTGTGCATATGTATGTGCACGTGCACTCTGCAGCAGCAGAACAGGTTGAGTGGTTGACAGGCTGTAATCAGTGTCTCTCCTGGTTATCAGTGCTAACACTAATCTGTCACATTTCCCATTCACCATGTGGACTGCTAGCTGTACAAACTGCAATGTAATTTTCTCCTCACTGTCTTTTCTGTTTTTGCTCTTGTTCCTGCTCTTCATCCCTCTCTCTTTTCCCTCCATCTCTCCTTCACTCCCCCTTTCCCTCTTCTATTATAACATAAATGGAGAGCAGAGTATTTTCCATTTAAGAGTTGGAATGAGAAAAAGAGCCTGTCAAATCAGACACAGACACTGAGGTGCTATGGGCTACCTGTGCAGCATGCTAATGGGATTTTACCTGCATGTTAGCGCCCAGCCTCAGCTATGCTAGGTTTTCTGCTGTAATGGAACCATCACAATGGTTTTAGCTAAGGCTATTATTCTAAGCTGCATATTAAGGGTAATAAAGCTAATGTGACATTCTGTATTATAGCTCCTAAATGCTAAGCTGAGCTAAATCACTAGGGTATTTAAAATGACTGGGTGTCTCACTTCCTTATCTGTTGCACAGCACAGAGCAAACGCTGTGTACAGTGTTGTTTAAAATCTGCTGCAGACTTATATTCTGTGAGCAAACTGAACTTTCTGCTGACATGATTTTAGGACAATGAGTAATGGTTGTGGAAGTAATGCATGATCAAGGGTGGGTCAGGGGCCGAATGAGATGACAGAAAAAGTGTGGACAGGAGACGAAGAGAGGGTCGCAGGAAATGAAAATGGAAGTTAATGGAAGTGAGTAAAAGAAGATGACAGAGGGTGACTAAGATGGGGAAAAGAAGTAGATGGAGAGAAAAGGATCAGGAGATGGGATGTCAAAGGGGAGAAAATGGTAAAAGGTTTTTTGATGTACTTTGACACAATAACAAAAATAACCATATTCTCGAGTGCTACAAAAATGCTTTTTTTCACTTGTGTCTGTTCATCATATTGCGGAGAGCCGTTTTCTCAGTCAGCTTGTTACCGTGAGTGACGGGCTCCTACGTTTCACAACATGCTCACATTTTCAGTTTTTGGTGATTTCACGTTTCAAATAGCTTTTTTTCAGTCTTGTGATTGGTATGCTGGGGCTTATTTGAAATCAGTGAGTTTGTCAGAATTTATCAGCACAGCACTTTTACCTAGCTATAAATATTTAACTTTAGAAATAAATAGCTTAAGGGAAATGGTTAGAATGGTAGATTTGCTTCTGTGCTTGGGATCATTGTCCTGTTACGTGACCCAGTTTGGGCCAAGCGTTAGCCATTGGATTAGAGTAGTTGATGCCACATTTGACTCTAAAATACTTTGGCATACAGAGGAGTTTGTAGTTGACTTAGTAACTGCAAGGTGCCCATGTCCTGTGCCTTGAAGCGAAGCCCAAATTATCAACTTTCCACCACCATGCTTTTCAGTTGGTATGATGTGTTTGTGCTGATGTACTTTGGTGCTCTGCATTATGGCCATACATCTTCACTTTAAAGTTGTCTGTCCAAACGACATTGTTCCAGAGGTTTTGTGGTTTGTTCACATGGTGAACTTTTCGGTCCTAACCTGTGCTGCCATGTTCATTTTAGAGAGTCTTTCTCCCGGGACCCTTCCAACCAAGAGATACCTGTTCAGTCTTTTTCTATTTATACTGTCATGAGATGTAGGCATTGGGGTTTTTTATGTAGTATTTTGTAGTAAGTTATGAACACCTGAATACTCCAGCCCAGCTCACACTTGCTCATAATCAAATACAATACTTTTTTTTAACTTAGTTTTTACTTAGTTTTTCCCAGGACTGCAGAGTCCTTTGAAAACTTTCTCACATTTTTTTTTTTTTGTTGTATCAGCATGTTAACCATTATTTATTTTTACAAATTATTGTGATACTTCTACAGTTCAGGGCTGTGGCACGCTCACCCTCATTTTTTGAGTCAAAATGGGAAAAAAGAGCAAAATCAGTTAATAAAATAAAAGATTTGCTCGGGAAAATGTTGCGAAAACAGCGTCCTCCATGTGATGTTAGTCTTATACTGACTTCTTGCATTCGTGTGTGCTTCCATGCACAAGTATGGAGGAATGCAACATGACCTTGGCAACATGACAGGAACAATAAATACAAGTATTTCTCTCTAATCTGCGCCTCTCTTCCTCTCACTGTTTGTTTCCTTCTAGCCTCTTTCAGAATCCGAGTATAACAGCAGTCCAGAGACTGTGGGCTACCGGCTGCGGGTGTCCAGGACAGACGGTCAGGGGGAGAACAGGAACGAGGATGTGAAGGGTACTGGAGGCACCAGTGAGGCCACACTTGAAGGTCTGAATCCCTTTACCCAGTACCAGGTTCAGATACAAGCCTTCAACTCTATAGGACCAGGACCGTGGAGTCAAACTGTCGCAGCACTGACCGCTGAATCTGGTATGAACATAGACCTCATTGATCCATCTTTCATCTTTGCAAGTGTCCAGCAGAGATGTCTGTAAGATATTGTATTTGCTGGGTATAAGAAGGCAGATGGATGAGAAATAAAGTGCTCCCATTACCTCCCTGTGTCTCCTCTCATCCTGCCACCTCTCTGTGCCCTCTACACTCTCCCTCTGTTTCTGCGAGATTAAGATTGATGGGGAGAGGGAGGAGGAGATGATTGAGATAAAATCGAAGATTGGTTCAGAGAGTGAAGTAGCACTGAGCGGTGTGTGTGTGTGTGTGTGTGTTGTGGTTGCATATGAAGTGCACCCGCTGCTGTGACAGTGGTAAT
>VOQK01043017.1:27206-41996 GCA_015052645.1 Benitochromis conjunctus | reverse complement strand
ATGGGAAGTGGCTGCCAGCAGCAGCTTTTTAACACCTTCCATGCGCTAGTAGATGCTGAATAGTTGCTGCCGCTTCCTGCTGTGCACTCCTTAAGACTATTTCTGTTTTTAGACACATGGGCTTAAGGTGACATTTTCCCTCAAATGGTTTTAAGTGTGCCGTATTGATGTTCACCGTCATGAATATTAAAAAAAAAAAGGTGACGAACTGAAAACAAAAAACAAGAGAGAGCAGCTCCTGACATATTTTTTTTAACTGTAAAAGTACAGCATGCACCGTTTTTTATTTTCTAAGTTGCTGGCACTAATGTAATTAAAATTTTCAGATTGTTTGAGGTGTTGAAGCCTGTTTTTCTGTGCCGTTGTCCTCCGTGGCTGTCAAAAACACATCGCTGAGTCACATCGTCGCTCAGGCTCGCACTCTCTCCGTCGTTGACTTGGCTATGATTAGCACTGGCACTGTATTGTGAGTCAGTTCCACGCACACCACTCTAGTGTTAGAAATACTTGCAAGCACACTAAACCAGCAGCTGAAAAACAAATACACTTTGTATGCCTGCGTGAAAAACAAATATTTTTTTTATAACCATGAATAACCTTATTTATTTTTGACCCAGTTATGTGCTGCAAAGCAGATAATGGATGGAACACTAATATTGTGTCACCTTAATACAGATTTGGGGTCTTTAAAATAATCTCCAGGATGTTTGTTCAGTGCAAAGCAGGTAGTGTAAAAAGCTTTTGATCACAGACTATAAAAAGTCAAATATATCTGATGTCCAAATTTATAAATGGGGACACCAAAGTAAAGAATCACCTGCAATAGACTGAGACATGAACACTATCTTGCGTTATTCTGCACATTTAAACACTGGAAACACAGCTTTGCCTCGCTGTGACGCTGCACGGAGATGCACATCAGTTTTTGTTTTGTTTGTTTTTGTGGCCTTTCTTAACTGATTATATTTTGGAATTTATTACTTAATTTCTTTAAACAGTGTTGCGTTCTGTGCTGTATGTAAAAAAAAAAGCGAGCATATTATTGTTATTGTTATTTAGATAATTATTGTAGTAGCTTGCAACATGTACGTCTAAGATAGGAGTGTGTAGGCTACAGACACGCGCCGCTATCTGAAAAGAATTGAAACAGACTGCAGGATGTGTTTGTTCATTTTTTGTGTGTTTTTTATCCACGTGTGATATATTTGTTTTGGTCGCTTTGTGCAGGTTTTATACAGCAAGAAAGACTCAGACGGTTCCCCCAGTGTTCAGGTGGCAGAAGGAGAGGGGAGTGTGTCGCTGCTCCTCGGGGCCCTCCAAAAATACAAAGTGTACGTGCTGCAGGTGCTGGCATACACACGTATGGGTGACGGCCCACCTAGCAACCCCATACTGCTAAGAACCAAAGAAGATGGTAGGACCCAGTTTTCTCTTACCCTAATCACCAGCTTTTAATATATGTTTTCTTATCTTCTATTTATCCATTTAAATGGTCTTGTTAGTACTAATTCAAGAGTGACATGTCCAAGTGGAATTTATCACTTACAGACAATCACAAGTAATCACACAGCTATAACTGACATAAGCAAGTGGAAATAAGACTCAGATCCATACGCATCAGGAACAAAAAGGTTCAGTTTAAAGCAAATGTCAGTGCAACTTCAAAAGCAGTACCCTTGACAAGAGCACTGTTTTCTCAGTCCTTTAAAACTGACTTCCTGCATTGTAACCAGTTCTGACTGTTTCACCTCGATTTTAAAATCATGTCAGGCCACAAAGTTTTGTGCAATATACACAGATAAGAGGAAAGTAGTCCGAGCTGATATTTATACATACAAATGTGCCATTATGAAGTCTGCAGGCATACTGATTCATCCAAACACTCATCCATCCATAAACCTAAAAAGAGAGCAGTATACTTTTTCTAGATGCTGATCAGGTGCATTCATAAAGAGCCGATCACCGTCCAGTAAAAGTAAAAGAGTAGCAGAAGTCAAGGGTTTCCACACCTGGAGGGAAAGAGATTTGTACTTTGAAAAATGAAAGTTAGATAGACCTTTCAGTGTGAATTTTAAATGATAAGTTCTGATCTGTAATATTGCCTAAATACATATATGTTCTGAAGATTTCAGTTTCAGTCCCGTGAACAGTTATGACGTTAGGAAGATTAGTCGGCGACTCTTTACAGTTTGAAAATACCATAAAGTTGGATTTGTCTGTATTTAACACAGTGTAAGAGGAGTTGAACAAGACTGAGCAACATCAAAGGCAGACTGCAGTACTGCTTGTTTTTTTAAAGTTTGACTTTGTACAGTACCATAGTGGAGTATAAAACAAAAAAATCGACATGTAATTGAAGTGCAGACTTTCACCTTCAACTCCAAGGCATTTTACAAAAGTATTGTATTAACTGTTGAGGAAATGCTGCTGTTTTATACACATTTTAAGAGGCTGATAGACATTTTAATCAGCGTTCTCTTGTTATTTCATAAAAAAAATTACTGATAAACTATCTGTAGTGAGTTCTAATTGTTGAATTTACTCACTGGAGCTCTCAGTATGAAATCCAAAGAGATGTTGACTGAGTAGAGAAGAGAGGGAAGCCATCATTAGGCTGAAAAAACAAAATAAATCTGCCAGGGAAACAGCAAAAACATTAGAATCTGGTAAAATCTTAAAAGGAAGGGACGCTCTGGCTAGCTCAGAGACACCAAACCCCTGAAAGAAAGTGTTGTATGCAGAAGCAGAATTACAAAAATAGTGTCATTGTCCGAATACTTATGGACCTAGCTATATGAAGAAGAGCAGTAGTCCTAATATGCATCCCTGTGGCACACCACCTGGATAGAGGTAGAAAAAAGAAAGAGGGTGCACCTGCCTCTGTAGCTGTAGTATGTGGATATTTTGGACTGTTTGAATCTGGCAATAATCATACATAAAGCTGTTTTCTTCAATATTTGGTGAATATTAAACATGATTAGTCGCTGACTTTAGAAAAACATAACAAAGTTTTATTAAACTTTAAAAGTTGTTTGTTTGTTTGTTTTTAGTTGGAAACCAAATAAATAAATAAGCTGGTAGGGGGCACGGTTTTATTTGTTTGGGGTTTAGGCAAGTCTGTGGGTTTGCCTTAATCCCCAAGCTATGAATTTACAAGATCATAAAGTCATCTGTTGCCATCATGTGAGGTGCGTGGGTACAGAAAGTTGCAAATAGAAGCCCAGGCCTTCAAGGGATCTACATGGAAATAAAGGAGAAGTGAGCATTATGAAAGAGTTGCTTTGATCTTGAGACAAAGGAGATCATTCTGATGTTTCTGCAGATTCATCTACAGATACTTTGTTATAACTTTTACCTCCTACATACAGATTGATTGATCACAAAAGGCCCTCTTTGTGTCATCTTTGCTGCAGCTGAGCTAAACAGTGAGTGAGGCGTTTTAGAGAAGCGCAAAAGAACATAATCAATGATTTCATTAATCACCCAGCCGTGGGTATTTGTGTTCATGTGTTCCACGCCTCTGCATCAACCTGGTAACCACGGCAGACTTTTCAGCATGGCAGTAACCTAGCCTGTTCTTTTCTGAATCATAAAGTGCACTTGGACACACACACACACACACAGACTGAAACCCTCATAGACACATTCACGCTCCTCTATCAAACGGTGTCACGTTTGAAAAGTTTTTCTCATTTCAGGATGAAACAAGAATGAGGAAGTCAATTCCTGGCCATGTATAATGAACCTACGCATACACCTACTGTACCCACAAGCACACACACACACAGACATACGTTGACATGTATTTGCTGGTGTGGAACATGTGCTTTTATCAGGAACAACGACAGCCCGAGTGCGGCTGAAAGAAATTACATTTTCTATTTTGTGTCTTTTACAAGTACCTCTTAAAGATGTGTAAGAAACTCACTCAATGTATATATTTGTGTGTGCGCGTGTGTCTGTGTGTGTGTGTGTGTGTTTTGGTGTGTATATGTGGAGAGCATATGCACATACATCTGTGTGCTATGATGCTAACATATTACAGTATGAGAGCCAGATGCTGAGATACTCTTTTTCTCATTACCAAACTGAAGCCTTCTTTTGAGCCTCTTTTTCTTGCTGCTGCTGTTGCTTTTCTCTTAAATTGTATATTAATATCTTTTAATTCTGCTGCCAACTCCTTTCTCTATTTTTCTCTGCAGTCCCAGGGCCCCCTGTCAGGATGGTGTTTCCAGAAGTTCGATTGTCATCCGTTAGGGTGGTTTGGCAGCCACCTGCATCCCCCAACGGCATCATATTAGGTATAAAAACAAACGCCCACATATACAAGTGAGCAGATATTTGAAAGCAAAATTTAAATCATAATCCATTTTTCATGCTTGTAGCTTCAGCCACACACGCGCGCACACACACACACACATCTACTGTGACAAGTACAAACTGTAAAATGGAAAAGATTCCCGCTGTCTCTGTATATGTGTCTGTACCTGAGAAAAGGCAGCTGTAGGTGCTTAAGGCACCTTTCCTAATAAATATGGCCATCTATATATAGATTTATAAATAAATGTGCAGATTCATGCATTATCACCTGTTTTTGAGATTGCCAAGAACACCGTGCGGTGTGGATCGGAAAAACACTCCAGGAGAGGTGAGAGAAATGTGTGAGCTGCTGAGCTGGAAAGAGAGAGAACAGAAGGGGAGAGACAGCAGACAGTAGATGTATAGAGGTGAGAGGAGGGACAGGTGTGTGTGTGTGCGTGCGTGCGTGTGTGCGTGCGTGTGTGTGTGTGTGCAGTGACTGGGTGAAGAGTGGTATTTGTCCTCTCTGTGGGAGAGCAAGTTGAACAGGACAGTTTGAGTGATGTGTGACTGTATTGTTAGCAGGAGGACATTTAGTGCGACACCACTCTGTAGCAGAAGGATGAGTGGGAGGGCAAATCTCACTCTCTCGATCACACAGACACACACACACAAACATACAGCCCTACTGTGTCCTTGCTGAGCATGTGTTGTGTGTGTTTATGCAGATACAAAGGACCGTAGAGTACTGGTTTCTTTAGTCCTCATGACTGCCTCATTTCTCCTTGGGTTCTCCACCCATGGGGGACTGACACAGAAGGTGGACAGAGGAGAAACAAGACTACAGAAGGTGCACAATCTAATTTGGCACAGTGCAGTGAGGCATTTTTGTTCTTTCACCCTTCTATGAATATAATACAGCCACTCATACACACTGAAGTAATAAAATAGAGGACACGTTTTACTCAAATGTGTGCATACTATCCTAAAAATACTTATATGCTCAATGCTAAAATGCATACTAAAATCAAGTTTTCTGCCATGGTTTGCGTTTCAGTGTCTCTTTCGTAAAGTTTACAAAGGCACACATTTTAAGATTTCCCCTAAAATGCTCATCATTGCATGTATTGCATCACTACCTGCTGCCCAAATTCAGTCTGAATTTTAAAAACGTAATGTCTTATATTAACTGTGCTGGCTTGTTCATTAGTTAGTGTGGAGTGTTCCTTTAAACACAGAAATCCAAAAGCAAAAGCCTTACCAGCTCTTTATTAGTGTGGCAATTTAATCAGCGATGGATGGATGATTATTTTCTTTGCACGAGAAAGAAAACATTAAGAGAATATCACAAATTAGAACAGTAGCAATAAAAACGCAGGAGTTAATTAGTAAAGCAAATCAAGGCATCAATATTCGCTCCAACTTCAATTAATGCATCCATAATCTTGGCATTTAGCACTTCTTTAAGGTTCATGAAACGTAATGTAAAGAAGTACGAATGCAGTGCTAAACAAGAGATTAACTGAGACCGTCTGCAAACCCTCAGTTTAACTCATTAGTTTCTCTCTGTGTTCAGCTTTCAGTCATAGACCCAAGCAAAATAAAATTTAAAAAAAACTAGGAAGCTGAAAACATAGTGCTTTATATAAGACCCTCAGGGGCCCTAAAGGAAAACGATCTGTATATCTGGACTATGATCAAAACACTGTGGTGTACAAAAGGATATGAGATGAGAAGTGAGACACTGGCCGTGTCAGTCAGTGAACAACATTGAACCAAAATGTGAACGTCTACCGTGATGCATTGTGATCCATTCGCTCTAACCCCTTGCTGAGGTGGAACCGGACATCATAGACCACATATCTTATGACAATGTAAACAGCTATGTGTTCTGATGTTTCCCCAACAAGGACATAAAAGGGGAAAAAATGTCTTCACCACAGAGCATCATAGTTCTTTATAGTCTTTTTATCAGGTGATTTTCTCCTTTAGATGCTAACATTTGTATTTCCTTCTTTTGGTAGCCTTTGCAAAATGAATCAGACGTGTAATTGGTGAGAGATTGATATAAAAACTGTGCAGAAGGACGTTTGATGCTCTGGCAGAAATAACATAGGGAACAATAATATCTGAACACCAATGGTCATCTGGACACTTCCAGCATAGACTTGATAGACACCTTTATCTCGGCTGTCGACTGGCGATCTGATCACCCTTTCTAAAATGAGTGTGAGTCATAAAGTCGGTGGGATATACATTACATTGATTCTGGAGTACATACTGAATGACGCTAATTCAGAAACAATCTGCACGCAATCGCTTGACTCTGGTACAGACAAAAGGTCAATCATTCATTTCATACTGATTATTTATTTGTTTAATATGTATGTATTCCCTTTAGCATTTTTAAATTACTTTTCAAATGAACCTTTCTTGGCTCTTACTGGTGTCCTTCTGGTGACACTTTCTCCATTTGTGGCTCCGCTCTTCAAAACAGTCTGCTTGTGTTATACCATCAGTGTCTGTCTCTCCAGTCTTTTCAAAACCCTAAAGGCAAAATAAAAATAGGGTTTACATTAGATGCACAGTCTGCTAGTCTGCTCATGCAAACTATAATGAAATATAGCGCATCGTACATTTTATATCTTATGGAAAAAAGGACTAAGGACTTTCTCTAACGTGATGCAATCACTTAATGTAACAGAGATTTAGCCTCCAGTATGTGACAGCAGCAATGGCTTAATGATGGTACAGAACATAATGCTGTGCTATGACCCAATTGTTTCGATGCAGGAGGATTTGTGATCTAGCTGTTATCCAGTAATCTCCCACACGCAGCATTCACATTAACATATAATCAGACTATCTGATGAGATTATCACCCGCACAACCAGATTAGGTGCCTCTGAGCAGATTATTATCCTGACAGTCTTACTGTGAACTAATCACATCCACACACTTGTGTGTTTCTAGTGTGTATTTGCTGTGCAATGCAATCTTCATAATAAGAGCCTTTGTGAGTGGCCAGTGGCCTGTGGAAAGCTTGGACAGGGATCAGTGGTTTGAGCGTGCGTGCATGTGTTGAAGGATGTTAGTGTTATTACATGGCCTACTGCACATAAGACAGAGAAACAGACTCGAGCCGTGTACACCATGGGTCACAGCCAAGGGTACACACAGAGAGGTTATATGTTTATACACTGTGAGTGTAGAGGAACGTGAGCATGTGTGAGTGTGTGCTGGAGTTCTGCTCTGAAATCCTGGCTTTGTCTTTGGAAAATAGTATGTATGAAGGAAAGAAGCTGCACATATCAAATCCCAAAAGAGTTCAAATGTAGTTTCATGACCTGAAGAAAAACATGTTTGTTTGTATGTTTTATTGTGGAAATGAAGCTGCGTGATATGGCTTTTTTTTATGTTTGCAGGGGGGGGTTTGCCTCATATTGTGTTCTCTTTGATTCCTGTGGGCTCTGTGAACACAATCGCACGCAAGAATTTCACACAGATTTCAAATAGCTTCCTCCTCCTTCTGTCTTTCCTTCTGCTCCTCACTAGGCTACCAGATCTCCTACCGCCTTGACAGCAGGGACCCTCAGCGCTGGACTACAGTGGAGGTGGGGTCCAATGCTCGGCAGTTCACCGTCACAGGACTTTCCTCTGAGCAGAGCTACATTTTCCGACTCATTGCTCGCACTGCCGTGGGCTGGGGTGCAGAACAGGAAGCTGTGATTGTTACCACTGAACGCAGAGGTAAAGGACACTCGCGCATATTCAGGATCTCACTGCTCTAATTTTAAGCACTCCTGTTTAAAACATAGTAGGAGCCCAACCTGCTGGCTCACATATATCACTTGCAGACACAAAAACTGTCTGTCTCCAGTGTGGGCTTAATCACCTGTGTCTGACACCGCTCTCAGAAATGTAGTTCATGACTTTAAAGCAGACTTCCGACAGGCCTCTTTCAGTCCAAATACTCCGAGATGTCAGAGCAGCTACAGGTGCCATCAATATCAGTAATGATAGCTGATCTGTCTCCATGACACCTTACTAAACTGCTTCTGCTGGGTAAGAATGGAAAAGCTGAATGTATGTGGAAAAAACACAGAGAACACAGAGAAACACCCCACTGAAAATCTGGTCTCTTCTGACCCCCAGTGATTTAACACTTAAACCAGCTGCACCCAGCGGGATGGCTGAGCACGAGTCAAAGGTGCAGCTAGTTTGAAACTTTTACCCAGAGCTGTTGAGCTTGGTCTTAGGATACTCTTTAATGATGGCACTATTCCCCGTGTGTGACAGTTTCAGGGCTTGGCAGACAGGCTCACTGATGGGCTTACTCTTTAATGGAACAGAGTCATCATGAATGCTATTAGCTCCCGAGTGCCTCTGCTTTTCTTGTTATGCTGAGTCAAAATGACTGCTGTGAAAAGGACCTACAGGGACACATCTTTTCCTATGTTCGTGCAAACACTATGCGACTGATGGGGTCACCAATGGTGCAGCTTGTAGCTTGAGAAAGAAGTCGAAATTACAGTAAGCTGTGAAGATCTCCACTCGGTGTTCTCACCATGAACAGTGTGATCTGATTCTGAAGAAGAACTAATGGAGCCGTATAACAACTCTGTTCATTTTGCTTCTTTGCAAAATCATTCCTCTGTGAAGTAATATATGGACAATTTCAGCAAGAGTAAAGGGGTGTAAGCTTTTCAGTTAAAATAGCTTCTGTCTTGCAGACTCTCCGTACATACATCATGCATCTTATTTGGAATTCATAGCACAGCAAAGTAATAATCTCTAATACAGTTCATATTGACCTGTGGTGATGCATAAGGGAATAAAATGTCTTAAATAAACCAGAATAAACAGGGAAAAGTTGTACGCAGGAGCAGCTTGATTAATGTTATTAATTTTAACTGCAATTTTCTAAATGTTTGCTGTGAGAAAGCTCTATTAAAGAGGATAACCATAATGATTTTACCAGTATAATTATGTTGTCAGATTTCTTACAGTAATCGTTATGCAGGAGGAGTGTGGAATTTTCACATTTTGTGATCTCTGCAGCATCACTTACTATTAAAGGTGTAATTTGTTCATGTTTGCTCCTCAGAAAGGGAGTTCAGACAAAAGAAAAGAAAGCGGAAAGTTTGGCCATAATCAGTTTGTGGTTGGACACGGCGAATTCATCGTTACCGGACACTTAATATTAGCACAAAATAAAAAGCATGACCTTTTCAGGGTGTCTGACATAGAGCAAGAAGAAATGACATTTAGAAACTCCCCCGGACTTGTCAGTAAATGTAGGCATTGAAGCCACCAGGTATTAGCCCTCCTGTAGAGGTATAATGAAAATCAAGAGGTCATAACATTACCTGTGGGCCTGACTGTAACTGTTGTCACTTAACAAGGGAAGTGTTACTTTTGCAGAATTGTAGATTAGCCGAAGAAATTTGTGGCACTCCGTCTGTTTATACCTTCCTCTGAACGCGCCAAAATTAACTGGCTTGTTGAGTGAGACAGGATTATTAGCCTTTCTCACCAACTGTCGATTGCAACGCTGGGATATTTCTCATCCACGGCATCGTGCTCAGCTGTGGGCGGATGGCAACTGTACACTTAGTAGGTGAGAATGAAAATGAGGCTCGAAGTCGTTTTTCTAAAGGAGGGCCGGAAAGTCAGAACTGAACGCCATAAATCTTACATTCTCACCCAAAGTAATTACTATTGATCAAGAGTTTTTACCAGCACTTTGCACTTATGGTAATTTTGACTTTAAGGGATGAAAAAAAGCTGCTAATTTCCCTTTCAGAGTGTTATCTAATTTTAGCAGCCAGTGGCCTCATCACAGAGCATAAGCTGCTACAACAACAAGAATTGTAAAATTGAAACACAGTCAAACGCTGAGTATGACAGCCCGTTCCTGTGGTGAGATGTATGAGGTTTAGCAAGGACTCGGTCTCCCCCACTGTTTTGTCTTTAAAACACTGAAACAGAAGAGATGTATCTTCCCACAATGATCTGGCCACTGACGGCCAGAAAAAAAATCACACTTTTGAAGTGATTTGACTTTTAAAGAAGTAAAGAGCAGTTCTATTTCCTTCAATTTAGAAGCAAATATAAAGTTCTTGTCTTCCACTTATTCGAGTGCCGTGATGTTTGTCACGTTCCTGCTTCACTCAGTCACTTTCAGGTCTTCAGCTCGTTCACACTGCAGCTGCTAGAGGATCAAGTATGTTTTATGTTAACCAGACAATGAGTAAAATCTGCCTAGCGTGCTTGTATGTATTTGCACATGGACTAGGTAATAAAGGTGTTACTTGTACTCCATGTTGCAGTCCATGTTAGAGTTTTGGCTCATTGATCGTAAGAGAAGGTATCACACTGAAGCTTACAGAGGGTGGAGATGAATGGTTAGCTCTGTGTTATGTCATCATTAGGAAGGGAGGAAACAGCTGAGCCAATGATATAAACTAGGACTGTGTTATATGACCAAAATCTCACATCCCGGTGTAAGTCATGTCATAATAAATATATATATCACCATAGAGTAGATTTTCTGTCAATTAAATGAATCACAAATTCATAAAACACAACATATCTTTAACACAATTTAGAATATATAATCAAAATAAATGATGCAATGATTAAACCTCTGATGTAAGGTTAATGTAACTTAAGATTGCCTAAAGTTTCCACCGTTTATAAATACAATTCGTAAGTTAGTTTCATTAGGTTTTTTTTGTGAGTACCTTTAGGTAAGAAATTTACTTCAATGATTGAAGAATAAGCATCGATAAATCTAAAATAAATGAAGACCCATCACACATATACAGTACATTAGGGCTGTGCGATATGACCAAAATCTCATATCCCAATATAAGACTTTTCTCATCCCGATAACGATATATATCACAAAATAGTGCGTTTTCTATCAATTCTGTGAAGCTCCAGCAACTCGACTTGTGTGAAGTGTTTTCAGCCGGGAGTCGTGTACCTGGAGTCGAGTGTTTCGACCGATGCATGAAACTATATTTTTAGATGTAAGCTGTAACGGCCGCAATTTCCTTTGCCTGTTCTAACATTTGAGTCTAAGGCTTATTTTGAGCACCTGACGGCTCATTTTTGCTCTCCATACTCTTTCACGTGATTCTCTTGTTTTCACTGGTCCTTCTGTTTGGATCTTCACTGGCCATGTTGTTATGGACGTGCCCCGATGAAAAAATATTGCCGTAAACAGTGTATTTTGCGACACCACGAAACAAACGATAGCGTATAATATGAAATGATAGATGTTTTAATTTCGTCGTCCGATATATTTCGTCATATCACACAGCCCTACAGTACATCAAGCCAAGTAGTGAGAAGTTTCATCGGCAGTAAACGTTTGAATCGGTTCTTTTGAATTCAACTGTAAACGCTACCCTACATTTTAACTCTAACTGAATATGTTGAACATTAGTACCTTCCATTTTTCTTAGACATCTAATTTCTCAATCACCTACCAATGAATTTAAATCTTAAAAAATACTGGTCCTCAGTTAATCCACATACTGTTCACTGAAGCATCATCAGAAATGGTGTCAGTGGATAGGTGGAGATCAAGAAGCCATTCTGAAGGAGGGGAAACGGAACCAGAAATTGACATTTCTGGTTCAAGTCTTCATGGATGCGCAAGCAGGAAGTTAAGTGAGTGGTACAACAGCAATTGCCTCCACTGTGTTTTATGTGTTTTCGCTGGAGACAATCGCTGTTGAACCTCTCTCTTAACCTCCTGCTTGCACATTATAGTTTGGGGTTGTTTTCAGCCTGTGGTATTGGAGATGATGTTAAAATTGATGAAATTATCAACACAAAAGTATCGTCAGATTTTGATCCACCAAGTAAAGCCATCTGGAACGCAACTGACTGCCTTCATTTTTCAGTATGACACAAAAAGACACAACAGAAGTTGAGGTCCAGAGCCCAGACCTCAACATTATTGACGCAGGGTGGGATCATCTTGAGAGAGAAAAGAATAAACAGCAGCCAGTGTCCAAAGAAGAGCTTTGAATGTCCTCCAAGAAGCTTTGAGAGCTATTACCAAAGGCTACTTAAAGAAATGACAAGAAAGCTTGACTTGGAGAGTTCAGACTGTGTTGAAGAATAAAGGTGGTCTTACCAAATATTGATTTTCAACCTCACTGAAACTGCACAAGCTCAGTTTTTCATTAGATCACCGCATCTATTTTGCGTTTTCCAAGCAAAGTATAAAGAGATGAGCGGTGGCTCGAGACTTTTGCACAGTACTGTAATTAAGAAAATGGAGAAGGAAAGATGTGACAGATGGTGTTGAAGATCGAGCACTCCAGAGCTAAGACGAGCTTTCTCCCAGAGTGAAATACAGTAAGTGATATTTCACTTAAAAAATGAAGTTGCAATGGTTCTGGTGTCTCTGCGGGCTAACGCATGAATAGCTTTGGTTGCGACGTAGCTCACTGACTTTGGTATATGTCATCCTTGATCTCTCTCTCTCTCTGTCTATGCCATTTTCTCTGTCAGCATAGCAGCACTGAGTAAGCAGTGAAATGCTACAAAAGCATTAAAATATGACAGTTAAGTGAATTTCTGTGGAAACCTGGAATCATGTTGTCAGATACTCTGTTCGCAGCCATCAGTTTGCGTGGTGCATTTTAATTGGATCAGATATCATAACATCCGCAGCATCATTATCAGGATTTCTTGAGAATAGAGTTCAGTGGTTCTCTGTTCCACTTCAGTAGCATAATGCCCCATTCTTGCTGTGAGATAGACGGAATACCCTAATAGAGATTTCTTTCTGATGATATTGAAGAGACCAACTTAATCCCTAGAAAGAGAAAATTGGCTTTTTGGGTGAGCACGTGAACGTGTGTGTGGATGCATCGGTTAGAGAGAAACACGCAGCACTTTTTGGAAATGTGTATCGTTGCTGATGTTTGTCCCCAAAAGCGTGAGAGCTGAAAAGGTAACAGAGAACATAGCATATTTAGCTACCTTCAACCCGTTGATCTTTCTTTTTTTCCTCTACTAAAAACCCAGTGTTTGTTCTCCTTCCCTCGTGTAAAAATAATATGTAAGTGCTGAAAGGGCCGCACTTGTTCTCGCAATTATGAGTTCATTATCAGAACATGATCTTAACTGTGGAGCAGAACAAAAGGGGAACAAACAGGGAGACACAGATGGTATCAGAAAGACAAAAGAGGGCAGAGAACAGTCACATTTTGAAGGGAGCGAGGAGCAGGGGGAGTGCGGGAAGAAGGAGACAAACAGATCAAATCAAATTATCAAATTACTTTTGATAAGGATGAATGAAGGAAGCCGAGCCTGCCTGGGTGTGCGGTTGTGTGTGCGTTTTCAGAAAATAAGTGCAGATTAATTAAACTTCAGAGAGAGAATCAATAATGCTTTTATTTCCAGACTTAATCGATAACCCGAAGCCCCTGAAATTAGACAGTTATGCCCCCAGCCGTGTGTTGTTGTTTGTGTGCTTGCACAGGTACTACTAGTCGCACAGGTACTGTGAACACAGTTGTACAAAGACACTGACTCCCAGAGCCATCTTTCATCCTGTAATTGAATAGCTAAGACACAGATAAACGCACGCACGCACACAAGCAATCTGTTGAGAAATGGTTTCTTTGATGCCGCAGTAGTTAGTTGTCTTGTTTCATTTAAACACGTGTTTGCATGGCGGCACTTTTTCACGCTGATGCACATGTTGCATAAATGTGGGCTGCCCATGGCCTGTGTAACAAAAATATTTGCAGCAGATTGTCCATTATTATCTCCATTTGTCCAAATAGCAACTCATTTCAGTATGTTTAGCTGCAGATATGCAGGCGTCCGAGTGATCTGCTGTGTGCAGCAAGCTTATTTCTTAAACATCATTTATATAAGAAACTTGTTCCCTGTAATCAAGGTAAAAGATCAAAGAAACCACATTTCCCTGCAGCTAGATGTCTGCCCTGGAAAATTGATTTTGTGGTCACTTAGCTTTGTCTGAAATTCGTTTTTTACATGTAAAGATGAGCATGACAAAGACAAAATCCATGTCTTAGGAGAGCAGATGAAGGAAAAGATCTTTACTTGTGCTTAGTTTTACTTTATTCAAAAATAATTCCCTTCAAGGTTTGACCAAATTTCAACCCAGAGTACCTTTAGAGGTCTTAATATCTTTTCAGTATTAAACATATTTTTAAAAACACATGTTGATATTAAAGCTTTGCACATGTTAACAGTACTGTCTGCTATTATTACTCTCTGCACTTACAATAGTTGAGGGCATGGTTGTAAAAGAAGACGGCAGGCAACTCTTTATTTTTATCACATTTTCTGATGCCCTACATAACCCGATTTCTCTGACTTACCTGGCTTCTTGTGTGCGTGTGTGTGTGTGTGTGTGTGTGTGTGTGTGTGTGTGTGTGTGTGTGTTAAGCTGTTTGGATGTGGAGTTGGTATGAGCCTTCTGTTGGGCAC
>VOQK01043017.1:1402-18156 GCA_015052645.1 Benitochromis conjunctus | reverse complement strand
CAAGCAGGGGAGTGAGAGGTGAGGATAAGCAAGCGGAGCAGGAGGGGGAGTCAGAAAAGGCTGGAGGGGGATGATGAAATGGGGTGATATGGCCTTTTCTCTCGCCTCAGGTGCACACTGCTGAGTGGTGTTCATGCATATGTGTGGTACAGTAGAGTAACAAGGTACTGCCTTAGGCTCATTCTAATTGGAAGGGTGGAACACATCTTCTCTACTTCCCACTCTAACGCAGTTGCCGGTTCACACAGTAAGAGTCTAACAAAAAATCTCACCTGCTGCAGCTCCATCGGTGGCCCCGCAGTCCATCAGAGTGTCCGCCATGTCTCCCTCCACCCTGGAAGTGACCTGGGACACGCCCCCACTCGAGACCCAGAACGGACTCATTCAAGGATACAAGGTGACACGCAGACAAACACAGAAAACCATGTGTGTACACGCAAAAGACGAATTTTCCTGCTGCATCAAAGTATTTAGCACGAGTGTTCATGTGACGGAGAAGCACAGAGAGCTTACTCTGTATTTAAAATATCTCTCTTGTCTTGACTTGGAGGGGTTTTGCTCTGTTGCGCCTTCAAGTGTCATGTAGGCACACGAGAGAGAGCAAGAGAATTAAGTTAAAGGAAGAATCTGAATATCCTTTAATGGTTTCAATATCACTCCTCTGGCCGCCTCTCCCCCTCAACTCCCCTGTCCCACCCTCTCACTCCTAATACTTCAAACACAAGGTTATCTGTCCTGCTTTAGACACATTGATTTTTGCCAGAGCAGAGGGAGGAATGGAGAAGAAAGAAGGGAATGTAATATTTGCAGAGTGAAGGAATAAGACGTGCAAGTGATCCCCATAGAATCCTGATTAGAGCAGAAGATCGAGGGAATATGTTTAAACTACCAGAGATGGATGGACATGGGGAGGGGAGTGTAAGTCAGAGGGGGTTAAGGAGATTTAGATGAGAGGAAGAGAGCAAAGAAAGAATGTTTAATGAATTTATAGGTTCTGACTTCTGTTAACACTCTGGTAGACGAATAGCACAGACAGCAGGTAGGACTTTAGGTAAACTTCTTTGCAGAAGTATTTTTGCTACGGCGTAATCGCACAGTATGTAGTTGTAGCTCAAATCTCAGTACAAATATTAGCAAAAGACAGTTCCTCCTGAAGCAGCGTGGGATCATGGGAGTTATTGGTCTTCACCACCATTTCCAATGAAATTCTAATATGACAAAGGGAAAAAAATTATATTTACAGATTCATTTCAATTCTGTTTTATTTATATAGCACCAAATTACAACAACAGTCACCTCGAGGCGCTCACAGAGAAAACCCCAACTATCTAACACCCTCCCTATGACCAAGCGCTTGGCGACAGTGGGAAGAAAAAACTCCCTTTTAACAGGAAGAAACCTCAGGCAGAACCAGGCTCAGGCAGTGCAGCTTTATCAGAAAGTTTAAGCCCAAACTTAAACATAGAGAGGATGTCTGTCTCCTGATTCCCGATCTTGAAAGCTGAAAACTCTGCCTCCCACTCTCCATCCTCCCGCAGCAATCTGAGAGCGAAGTGCTCTGTTGGGGTACTACTGAGGTACTACTAGGTCTTTGAGATCAGGTGGGGCCTGTTTATGTGAGGAGAAGGATTTTTAATTTGATTCTGGATTTAACAGGGAGCCAATAAATAGAAGCCATTATGTAATCCAATATAATCTGTTCACTTAGAGATATATTTAATCACATACATTTACGTGATCCCTCTAACAAACTAGCCCCAGATAAAGTCAAGATAGAGCTACCATAGTTTCACCTGTGGCCAAAACAATCAAACTTCATGAGTGTGAAGAGCATTGTTGTAACAGTACAGTACGCACGAGTAAACGGGGTGTGATGCCACTCAGGCAGCTCCCTTTGCCACAAACAGCCTTTTTACTGGAAAAATATTTCTTCTTCTTTCAGCTGGGGCTGAACACAGTGACGGATTTGTAGAAGTACACATTAGTCTAACAGTGCATTGCAGTGGATATGCACCTTGGTAGCATTATTAACAGCAGGGAAGCTTTGTTAATGCATGAAATCGCTGTTGTTGCTGGATGGGCTTTAAAGGTTCTTTGAAGGTTCAGGCTCTTTACCGTGAATGTTTTTGTGAAATGCAAGTACACAAGCAAGTCAAAAAACACTGTGAACAGTAGTTGAGTTGTTTTTAGACGTTCAAATGTGAAAGTGTTTTGTATTGTACCTTTAGTTGCCTGAAATGCTGTAGAGAGCTTGTCAATCACATTGAACATTATGGGCGAGGGGTAATGAGTAATAGCTGTGCTGGTCCTGTTGAGCAGACATAAAAGGTTAAAAGGTTGCACTTTATAAAATGTTAATCTGGCCATCAACAACAAATTTGAGATATGAATCAGTCCTTTGTTTGCAGGCTTCAGATTTTTCTTTCTTTTTTTTTTCTTTATATTTCTAAGATAATTAGAAGCTTACGACATCCATCATGATATTCCCACAAAAAATAGGTCAGTCATTTGTAACAGGAGTGATATAGAAACAAAGCCTGGAAAAGATAAGATCCATCCATCCTAAACATCCTTCAACAAAGGAAAATGGCTGGAAAATCCATTTAGGGTTCTTGATCGTATCAAATAATATCCCAATCATTTTCATCCATGACAGATTCAAATTGTTTTTAGAGTAATCCTAAGTGTCTCACACTCCTACTGAATACTAAAATAGAGCCACTAAACAACAGTAGAGTGGATTACAAAATGACCTGGACCTTTTACTAAGCCATTCCTTTAAAGTACCACAAGAGATACTGTCTATTTTCTAAAATGAAATTTTTTAAATGGAAACCCCCCCTTTTTGCAGGAGGTAATACATTTTGATTTTAAATTGAGCATATGGATGAGTAATTCTGTATCTCATTATTCTAAGAGCATGTGGAAGGACAGCCACGGTATAATGCTGCCCTCAAGTGCTACTCGGAAGCTGCTACTTCCAAGTTTGGAAGTTGTAAAAATAGCTTATGGTGCTCCGTAGTGCTATCTGTTAGGAGTAATAACAAAATGGACCCCGTTTGCATCGCTCTTGGCTGTGTTTAACTTTTTACACCAAGCTGCATGGAGACGGTTTTCGGAGACGTTGAGTGTCTTAATTTGCCAGAAAAAGCATACGTGCATTTAAAAACAAACCTGATAAAAGTTGCTGTTCTTGTTGCCTTTCATGGCTCTGTAAAGCATTTAAGCAGATCTATCATGATCTTTCATACTGCTACATGATACTGATGCCAGATACATCAAATCTATCATATTATTATGATATCTGGCAGTCCCAAACTTGGTATGCATCTGTATGGTCCAGCACATCAATCAAAGCATGCCAGTAGACCGTCTGTGCTTATAAAAGGCCACAATTTCTTGAGATTGAGTGAGTCGAGTGTACCGTGTTCTTCATGATTAGATACGCGGGTGGTTGATTGTCCTTGAATGCTTGTTGGAGAAAATGTCCATGCTTCAGCTGCATAAATTCATATCCAGCAAAACTGTGCACTGATCCTTATTTGGTTTCTTGTGATTATTCCATTTAAAGCTGAAATATTTCAGCTAAAAATGGCGGCTGCTTTGCGGTTTTCTCATTTCACTTTAAAGGTTCTTGTGTAGCTTTATTTTTGATGTTAAGACACTATTAACAGAGTCGTGTGTCAAATTTGGCAAATGTGTTGGGAACGTCCTGTCATTTCCTGTCATATAATCAGCCCCTTGGTTGTTTTTTTTTCAAAGAGAGATAATATATATTCAGCCAGGACTGAACAACATGCACGCAAATCTAACGGACGCTACAGTGTTTTTAATGCATCGAATAGATTTTCTGACAGGATGTGCTTTTAAATCACTGCTTTCTGGTAATAAGATGGGGAGTATATTGAGTTGTCTCACTAAAGAAAGATCACCTGAAATTAAAAATGTTTAGTTTCATCAGACTCAGTTCAGTAGCACATTTATCAAGGCACCACAGCTGCACAAAAAATGTGGCTTTATTAAAATGTAATGTTTCCATGCTATACGCTACAAGACTCATGGTTTTAATATTAATATTGATCACATTGTACGGGGACAATAATCATGTAACCTTTGTTCTGTTTCATTTTAGTCATTGCCAGAGTAGCCTATATGTCTTCATTACTGGCTGATGTCATAAAACATAATGGGCACATGATTATTGATTATTCCCACGAGTATGGGCAGTCTGCAAATACATGAGGCTAAATGGCCATCTACCTTTAAAGTGTCTTTAAACGCTTCACAGAGGGCATTAGGATTTTGTTGTACATATGTGAACTAGGCCAAAATTAAATGCAGTGCAATAATACGGTAGCACCTCACACATTCAGTTTAGATTTAATTGCTCAAATAATGATGATAGCTAATGTGAAGCATCAATGTTTGTTTATGCTACAGTCACAATAGGGAAAACAGTGGTTGACCGCAGCACGACCAGAATTATGTGCAGTGAACTTCCAATCTCATGGTTGTCTCGAAGATGGGGACCAGATTGAATGGGGTCAAGTTGGCAGTTGTATGCGATCAGCAAAAAAATCTCAAATCTGTTGCTCTCTACATATGTAGAAATTCATATTAACCCTTTCACGCATAGTGGTCACTACAGTGGACAGCTATTCAAAGGCCATTTTCTTGTATTTGTGTCAGTGTTGATGGTATACTGGCACATAAACCACTACATTGGACACTGATGTGTCACTCCATACCCTGCCACCCACTGGTCGTTTAATGTTACTATAGATATGTGACGAGTGTCATTGTAATTATTGTTATTTAAACAATAGATTTAAAATAGAAATAAAATAAAATAGTGACATCGTTGCTGCAGGACGACGATTAAACTGCATAATATGCTCAGCAATCTGGCTTTTATCTAGGAATATAACCAGAATGAAACCAGTGGCGTTTATCAGCACAGATGGACTCGCAACGTGTTGTCAGTCTGTACATTTGTAAACTGAGCAGCATTTATTTACAAACCTTCACCAATCTGTCTGAGAGTGATTGCAGTCAGCCCAACACATACTGCAACTGTTTGGAGACAGGTTGCCTTTCAATAGGCGATTTCACAACTACTTACAATCAGGTGCCAAATGCATCTGTTCCTATGTATGGCAACCTGCAGCACTGTGAAAACTGTTAAGCACTAAAGGTCCAATAAGGATACTTTCAAAAATATGACCACAAATATTTTTTATTTATTAGTTAATTTTGATAAGTGCAATTAAGCCAATAAAGAAATAAATCAATATTGTAGGTAACCACTCTTGATAATCTAAACAGCTAAACTTTTGCACAGTACTTTATTTGACGTTATTGCTAATCTCATAAAAGAGCTGCAAACAGCTTGTGAATCACAAACAGAAGAAAATGAGAAATGAAGTGACGCTGACAGAGTTCCTGTTCTGCATTTTAGATCCACTACTGGGAGAGAGACCAGCAGAACCAGAGTGAGAAGGTCCAGGTGATTTTTGTCCCAGACACCCGTGTGCACCTCACTAACCTGTCCAGCTACACACCTTACCTGATCACACTGACAGCTTTCAACACGGCTGGAGACGGACCGCCCAGTGACCCCCGCGGGGCTCGAACCCTGCCATCAGGTATGTAGTGATGACAGTTCAAGTCCCTACAACCAAAGCAGCATCAAATTTTCGGATGTCTTTTTTTTTTTAATAACTTCCTCATCCTTTATGTGTCTGCAGCTCCCAGCCAGCCGAGCCTCCTGTCCTTCTCTGAGGTGACGGGAGGAAGTGTCAACGTATCCTGGGGAGCGCCACTCAGTCCTAATGGACAGGTGGAAGGCTATAGGGTCATTTACGAGCCCACTGCTCCTATTCAAGGTATGCACACACATATGCACACACTCACAGGAGTACATGTTGATTCTTGTGCTGACACGTCTCTTCGATTGTCTGCAGGGGTGACTAAATTGGTGACAGTTGATGTGAAAGGGAGTTGGCAGCGGTGGCTGAAGGTTCGGGACCTGATCAAAGGAGCAACTTACACTTTCAGTGTTCAAGCTCTCACAGTCAGCTACGGGCCACCAATACAGGCAAACATCACTGCTCAGCCTGTGAAAGGTATGATTGGCTATATACAGTCATGTTAGGATTGCAGTTTATTCTAAAGAAAGGGTTTTAAGAGAGGGTTTTATTTTTCAGATCATGTTTTTGTCCACAGCAAATAGGGTGAAGAAGATGTTGATGTGAACAAAAACTCACATGTGCCACAGTACATGTAGTTTCCACCAAACGTTCTCCCCCGCATGCCTCAGGACGTTGCAGTAGAACTTTACAATAACAGTGTGACCCCGAGCGATGAGGTTTTAGCATACAAACCCCTGAATGTCAAAAAAACAATAGGCTTGTTCCTGTGCACACTCCTGACCTGATCCAACTTCTGTGATCACCCCTTGAGCGCTGCCTGGTCCTAACTTTCTCCTCTTGGTTTTGTGTAGGAGGTGTGCAGAGTGTGAGATGCAGGTCCCAAAATCCAACTTGTTAGCACTTGGCTAAGTGTTTTACAAAAGGCTCAGTGCTAACCTTCTCTGTCTTCCACGGCAAGCAGGAGTTTGGCTGGTTTGGGTTTCGTTTGCTTTCTGTTTCTTTTTTTAGATACTTTATCACTTACTTGCGCCCACACACTCACCACATTACTGACCTGGCTGTTCCACATTTCTTTTTAGTTTATTAACTAAATAAAATTAGGTTATTTAAGCGCCGTCATTTGCGTGGTCTTCTGTTTTGAGCCTGACTTTTTAATGACTGCTAGTTTGGTGTATGAGTCGTAGACCCAGCACTGAACTTGGACATTAAAAGACCAAAGGAGGATATTGCATAAGTTTGAGGTCAGACAGGAACCTCAAACAAACAGCCCCACAGGAAGAGGTCCAGAGGTGCACAAAGAAATTACTTTGAAGGGGAAATTGGCAGATATTTTGCATTTTTGTTAAAAATGATGACAACACACACTTTTTCTAAGTATTTACATATAAAGTGTCTTTCCACCGATTGGACATAGGGAAGTGGACATAGGCACTGGACTGCATTAAACATGGCAAACATAATAAAAAAGCAGGCACTCTGTTCCTCTCAGACTCATATGACCAATGAAGAATTTAATCTATAATAGATCACAATGGTCGTAGTTCATTATTTGCAGGCAAATGAAGCCTGCAGATCACTGTAGTAGATTATTCTATGTAATGCAATGTCACATTTATGTCCATAAATGAATAAACTAACCAGTGTTATGGTTTGTTTTCAGGAAATGAAAATACATTAAGTCATAAACAAGAATGAATGTGTCCCTTTAACAGGCTCCCCTGGGTCACCCATGGACATGTCCATCACCAAGACCTCCTCTGCCCTCACTATCCAGTGGTCAGAAGGAGACGGTGGTGAAGCCCCTGTTACCGGATACGCTATTGAGGCTCGTCCCTCAGGTGAGCCCGAACACAGACGGCATGCGCGGGTCAGCCCTAACTCATTTGACACGCATCTTTTCATCATCCGCGCTAATTATTTTAATTAATATAGGGGGAGCCTAAGCACTACACTGCTCCGAACCGTTATGAGTGCAGGTTTCTCCAAATTCACAGAAACCTGCTGTGTAAATCAAGTCAGCCACAATTTTCTAATAAAGATTACCAGAGGTGTAATAAAGGAAGGGAACGTGTGTGGGAAGTAGTTTTCAGCACTCTGCAGGAGAGCGAGCCGAGACTGTGGTATAATTCTGCCGCTGATAATAACGGATATGCCCCTTTCATTAAGGGTAATAACTGTGATCACTGTCATCACCACATTATCATCATCATTATCATCTTTAATGTAATCTGACAATTTATAATTTTGTTTAATCACATTTAAACACTGAAAAAGGCCCGTCCATCAAAACACAACTTGCTCGCTCCCTCTCTCTCTCTCTCTCTCGCTCTCTCTCTCTCTCCCTCCCTCTGTAGATGAGGGGGTGTGGGATTCCTTCATCAGACTTCTCCCTCCGAGCAGCAGGTCTGTTTCAGTGCCGCTGGAGCGCCTGAGGTCGGGGATCAGCTACGAGTTCAGAGTCATCGCTGTTAATAGCTATGGTTACGGACAGCCAAGTGCACCCTCTGCTGCTCTCGCAGGTAAACACACTCGCACACACACACACTGCTGGAGACGAGGCTAATGAACAGCCCCGCAATGCCTAACAGTTTACTGGAGACAGTGTGCTGTAGGGCAACTGCGATTGTAATGTGCTTTTGCTGCCACCTAAAGGCAAAGTCACACAACTACACCTATGTATTCAAAGGATTCACAATTTCTCAATGCATGAAGTCATTTATGAAAAGTCTTCAGTACAGAGTAAAGTATTATTTACAGAGTGAGGGATACTGCTCCTGAGAGACAAACCTCAGACTCTAGATGGACTAAAGCATGTCCCTGACATCTGTCACTCCGCCTACAGCGCTGTCGGATCGGCCCTTCTATGAGGAGTGGTGGTTCTTGCTGGTCATGGCATTGGTGGGACTCATCCTCATCCTTGTCCTGGTCTTCACGCTGCTGCTGCATGGACACAGCAGCAAGTACAAGGCATGTGGGACAGGTGCGTGACTCTGATGCTTTCATGGTGTCCCAGCAGCAGGATGCATTAAGCTATGTAGCAACAAAGACAGTTGTTTGTTTAGCTTTTGTTATAAAAAGGATCCAGTTTTTTCTGCCTTCAGTCACACTCAGATTGTTCCTCTAAACCTCAGCAGGCTTCCCGCATGGATCGTCCACAGATTCATTAAATTATCTTCCAATTTTTGTTGAAGTTGGCACATGCTTCTGCACATTTGTACTGATTCTAGATCTTCTTGTAACATTGTTTCCTTTCCAAGATGATTTAGGACAAGTGGCACCCTGGAGCACCTCAGTGAAAAACGATCTCCCTTAAACCCTCTAATAGCAGTAATTTCTTGTCATTTAGGAACATAGCTTTAGGTTGATACAGAAAATAAACAGACTTTTGTTTTAATTGCGCACATGCCTGTTTACTTCACTGCTTGTGACATTAAACAGACTGTGGAATAACATTGAGCTGGAAAGATCATCTCTCCTGTGACTTTCAGCACAAGAGACACAATAACCTGCATAAGTTGAGTTTTGAGTTTTGTTATTTTTAAGATTTATGTTTTTATGCAATATATTATATATCTAATATATGGGAAATTGAACGTGTTCTCAACACAGGTATTTCTAAAGCCCAATATTCTACTCGCATTGTTAGATATTCAAATGTGGCTTCTCTGTTATATTTCAGCTTCCACAGGTCAGTGAGAGAGATCAGCAGCTCTCGAGCCGGAGGGTTGGAGTATTAGTCATGGATGATTACTAACGTGCTGAAGAACAAGCTCCCTCCTCACAATAACAAAGCACTCTTAGTTTACCCAGTTACTCTCTTGAAGCATGTAGAAGCTTCTCTTCCTGTTTTCCTCCCCGTGGGCCTCTGTGTCACAGTCACTTGGTGTGAGAGTGTGTGTGTTTGCATATGTGTGTGTCCAGGTTACATCAGGACAGCTGTTAGCCAGTGTTGCCACAGAAACCTTGGCACAACCTCTGGGCAGCAGATCAAACAGGGTGAGGGAGGTGGTGTAGGAGGGGAGGGAGAGCTGGGCGTATGACCCCATAATCAGAGTGAATAAAGCGCTGGAGTCATGCAGCAGCAGACTGCATTTCTTCTATTTATTTATTTTTTTGTGCAGCAGCTCGGTGTGTTCCACAGATATTTCCCTCAATTTCCAACAAGTCATTTTGTTTCCTTTTATTGCTTCATTTTTATGCTTATTGGTGGGTAAATGATTAAAGTTTCCTGTGCTGTTATTGCCTGTCTGCCAAATTACACATCCCACTTTGATTTGCTTCTTATTTTGGAGGCTTGAGAGGTAGCTGGATACATAACAAATAAACAGGAGATTGTAAATAAACCTGGTGCAAGAAAAAAATCCCAATATGTGGTGCTGAGCCGCTTGGAATTTTTAATATTTATCTGAACCAATTCCATCTATTTTGTTTCATTTTTCGCCTTTAGGGAAGCACGTGTCCACCGCAGAGGAGTCTGTAACGCTGGACAATGGAGGTTTCACAGCTCTGGAGCTTAACAGCAGGACACTCAACACCAAGAACTCCTTCCTGAAAAAGAACGGGACCAGGTGAGCACTCACCTCTCTCACACAGCTGCAATCCCGGATTTGATCAAAACATGAGAGATTTTATTTCTTTGTGTATGTCCAGGTCTCCTCCCAGGCCCAGTCCAGGTGGACTTCACTACTCTGATGAAGATATCTGCAACAACTATAATGGTGCTGTGCTCACTGAGAGCACCACACTCACTGAGAAACCCACTGAGGTGTCTGAGTCAGAGGTATCTTTCTACCCGTCTGTCTCTCCTCCTCTTAGTTACGCAGTACAAACAGAGCGTCCTATTGGCTCATTTTCTTCATGCATGTTTGCAGTTTGTTAAGAGTTTTCACATCTTGATTTATCCATATCATGAATTTATGTTGAACATTTGTGTGAAAAGTTTTCACAAACTGCATAGAGCGCTGTTAAAAACTAAGTATATCCTTACTGCTTCCATCAAAACTAAATGCATAATCAATTTAATCACAAGTAAGTGTGAGCACCTCTGTAAAAACAGGTGTTTGTAGTTTGCTGGTCTAGAGCTTTCAGGTGTTCACTTCCCAGGAGTGGATGTCCCAGGAAATTTACCCAAGCTCAGATTATGCAATGCTCAGAGAAACTGCAAAAAATCCAAGAGCTATAGCTCAGACTCTCCAGGCCTCAGTTATCATGTTAAATGACTAAAAAGACTAAACGCGTATGGCTTGTTTGAAAAGGTTACCAGAAGAATGTCTCCAAAACCAACATAGCAGCATGGTTTAGGTTTGCAAAGTTGCATCTGAACAAACAAACAAGACTTCCGCAACAATGTCCTTTGGACAGACGAGACTACAGTGGATATGTTTGGCCATAATGCACTGCACCATGTTTTGTGGAGACCAAACACAGCACATTAGCACAAACAACTCATACCAACTGTCAAGCATGGTAGCAGAGAGGTGATGCTTTGGGCTTTCGTCAGCCACAGGACCTGGGCACCCTGCAGTCACTGAGTCAACCATGAAGTCCTCTCAGTGCCAGCAAATTCTGGAGTCAAATGTGAGACCATCTGTCTGAAAGCTAAAGCTTGGTCATGTAACAGGACAGTGATCCCAAACACAGCAGCAAATCTACAGAATGGCTGAAAAAGAAAAGAATCAAGGTGTTGCAATGGTCCAGTCAAAGTCTAGACATCAGCCTGATTGAAATGCTGTGATGGGACCTAAAGAGAGCTGTGCATAAATGAATTCCTGCAAACCTTGATGAATTCTTGCAACGTTGTAAAGAAGAGTGGACCAAAAGTCCTTCACAACAATGCCAGAGATTGATAAAAGTCAGGAAAACCACCTTTAGTAGCAATTCAAGTTATTGCTGCTCAGGTGTTTCTACAAGCTACTGCAGGGGTGTCCAACTCCAGGCCTCAAAGGCCAGTGTCCTGCAGGTTTTAGATGTGTCCTTGATCTAACACAGCTGATTAAAATGGCTAAATGGCCTCCTCAACATGTTTTGAAGTTCTCCAAAGCCCTGGTAATGAACTAATCATTTGAGTCAGGTGTGTTGACCCAGGGTGATATCTAAAACCTGCAGGACACCGGCCCTTGAGGCCTGGAGTTCCCCACCCCTGGCCTACATTATACAACATCTTCTGAATGTCTGTCTGCATTGAAAGAGCAATGCCTCCTGTGTTGTTCTGTCAAAGAACAGAGGGCATCATTTTGTGTACAGACTATAAACTGTCTGGTTCAAGCCTGAACTGAACTACGCTAATTTCCTGTTCCATCTTTGCTTTCTCCCGTCAGTGTGTGTGTAGTCTGTTTACATTTATGAATATTAGCTTGTTTAAGAACATTAATTTCCTCACTGCCACTCCTTTATCAGCTCCATCCCTGTAATGGTTTGTAAAAATCTACACAGATAAAAGAAGGGCAGCTTTACTCTTCTCTGAAACATGAAGAAATGTCTGATTGAGGAAGTGTTACACACTATGCTAATGTTTTTACCCCTCGTGAATGCGATAACTTGAGAACAAGGCAAGCAGTAGGAGGCTAAGGTGTAGCACTGGCGGTTGCCAGTTAAAATAAGAAGAAAGAATGATAGTGAGAATCAGTGAGCTCTCCAGACTTCTGCCTTCAAAGCAGATTGATCAGGTTAAATTAGCCAAAGGGCTCGGTAAAGTGTCATCTAAGAAGAAGAGCCTGTGCTCTCAGCATCCTCGGTTCAAGTCCAGCCTTTTCTGTTTAGTCCTGTGTGTTGGCTATCAAATTACAAAACACTGCCCGCTAATGGCATCTGTTAGAGCCCATCTCATCAAGGAAGTGCAACATTAACAGGTCTTTGGAGGTATTGTAGTATGTAAAAAAAATAAAACTTTAGGGGGGAAAGCAACATGTACAGCACCTGTATAGACCTCACGTCTGCTTGAGACCAGGGACTGGAAGGGAAATTAAATGCTACTAGCATACCACACCAGAATCTCAGACCTACCTGTCAGAAGTTGAGCTGCATTGTGGGTAATTTCATTGTCAAGTTATGACAAGAAAAAAAAGCAGTATTCCTCTGGTTCTTCATCATTTCACTGAAAGGCTGTGTGTCTGTCTGTGTCTCCCTAATAAACTGCCACCTCTAACTTTGTTTGCGTTTGTATCCAGCTGACAGACAGCGACTACGAGGACGAGCAGCCAAAGCACTCCTTCGTTAACCACTACATGAGCGACCCCACCTACTACAACTCCTGGAAGCGGCAGCCCAAAGGGCTTAAAGGCATCGGCACGTCTTTTGGCTACGAGGAGTGCGCAACCGCAGACACAGAACCCTACTACCAGACCGTGGTCACCCAGCACAGCACAGGCGGCGCGTACACACCCACGGGGCAGCCGGCGCACACGCACGTTAACCCCAACACCAACCCGCCAGGGTCACGCACGCCTGTGACAGGATTTTCTTCATTTGTTTGACTCTAAAGACAAAATCCGCACAAGATAATACTCACACATGTACACACGTAATGAAGGAAAGGAGAGCGCTGGCGTGCGTTTGGACTAAAGGAGACAGAGGACGAGGTGAGGAGATGTGGGACGGCCTGGTGACCAATCACCCCTTCATGCCCCGAAGGACTAAACTTAAACTTCTCACTCGCCTTCTCCCCCCGTTCACAAAGACCCCGAGTCGACGGGGGTGTGTGTGTGTGTGCAGCTCTTTTACGCCTCTGTGTCACTGTGCTCACACACACACAAACACACATTCACCACCTGATATTCCTGCCTATTCCAGAGACGCTCCACCGAGAGTGATGACTAGATTAGTCACTATATGTTATTGTCAGAGAGAATTCAACCTCAAGCTGATGGATCCTGGGATTTCAGCACAAAGATTATGCTCTGTTTTCTGTATTTTACACATAAGTGCACAAGAACACACACACACACACACACTCTCTCTGATGCACCATTTCAGTATCTCCCACTGGGAGAGAGAAGCTTCAAGGTTGAGGAGAGTTGTTAAGAGACGGCACAGAACGGAGCAGCTATTGTTCACAGGCTGGTTCACGGACACAAACTCTGAGCTGTCAGCTTTAAAAGACCACCACAGAAGAAGAAAACAATCGATAATCACAGTTGTTTTTTTGTTTTTAACTTGAAAAGGACGGAGAGTGAACGTGGCAGGGCTTCTTTGGCATTCAGTATCCATAATAAGGGTGCTGAGTGCTTTCTGAGAACAGCGTGGACTAAATGGAAACCATGTTTTTTTTACCGTCTACTGCCTGTTATCAGTGCTCCCAAGCCATAATGCTTGCACTGAGCTGACCCCCTTCCCTGCTTTCTCCACACACACACACACATTTCATCTCTGTTCTGTTTGAGGTTACGTTTTTTAAAAATAAATTTCACTGTGAGACGTGTGCGTACGAGCATGCGTGTGAGTTGCTAATTTCAGAAGCTTGTTCATCCGTCCGTGTAGTTCACTGCTGAGCAAAGTGTGCCACTGTGCGTATGTTTGTATATTTTTCGAGATGGATTTTGTACAGGGAGACTCTACTTTCTACTGCGTGTGCTCGTGTATGTAGTCTGGCCATGTTTGTGCGAGTCAAAGTAACTCAAAGGCACTGGAAAAATTCACATACACTTACTGACGAGAAAGAGAAGAAGATGTTTACCAGTGTAAGCCACAGTGACTGACAGAGAGTGGAACAAGTGCCCGGGATATTTAAGAGGTTCCTCCTCCTTCAGACTGAGTATGGTTGAACTTCATGAAGCCCCACCATCACTTCAAGGAGCAGCGATCCAGACCACACATGTACTTTGTACTTTTCATCAAGTGCAAATAAAATTTCTCTGTAAGGTTTTTGCTCACCATGTATACTTTAAAGGTTCTTCACCCGCCCCGCCGGCCAACAGCCTCGCCTCACCCTGTCACGCCTGAGCCCCATACAGTGTGTGAATAAATGGTCATTGTTTACCCGTGTGCCTCTGTGGTCCGTTGTGTTGCAACAGTGTCTCCTTGCATCATTGTCTTCATTACGTAAACCGATTTATGGCGGTGCTTTAACATGTAGCATGTCCAGCGCAATGAATAATGCTTTGCCTGTGGGCATTTTATTAAAATGGTGAAAGAAGGAAAGGCAGGGTGCCAAAGCTTTTTTTTTTTAAAGATTTGTTCAGTGTTGTGAAGTGCCTTTTTGCAAAGTGCATTCATTACGGTCGTGCTGCGCTCTTTTCAAATCTGCAGTATACGGTGGTTAAAGCCACGCATTAGAAACCTTAAGGTAGAAGTTCAAAAAGGTAATTTTAATATATCAAAGTACATGTTCTTCAGAAAATTGTCCTGTTATTGAAAAAATTAAGTACAACCCTTGGAAATTGTTCTGTTACATTAGAAAAAGCCAACAATCAGTGGTAGGAAAAGTATTCAGTTCCCTGCATTTATCACACCATTAAAGCCTTGAAATTACAGTCAGATGTTCAGATTAGATGTCAGCGCTGAGCCGCTGCTTTGAGGATCTGCTGTGTAAACCTGGATGTCAGGAAAAGCCTTTGCATCAGAGAAAGACCTCAGTTTGCAAAGAATATACAACCCCAGTTTCAGAAATATGGTGTACAATGGAAATAAAAACTTAATGATTTGTGAATCTCATAAAATTGAATTTTATTCGCAACAGCACATAAAAAGCATATCATATGTTTAAACTAAAAAAAAAGAAAAAAGTCTGATTTTAGGTGAAAAAAACGACCGCAGCAGTAGAAGACATATTTAAGGCAAGCCAAAGCAGCAGAAAGCCTTAACAACTGTGAGTCATGGTGGTGGAAGTGCTCTGGTTACTTCACTTCCTCGGGGACTGTGCAGCTTGCAGTAACTGATCTAACCTTAAATTCTGCAACACACTGAGTGTGTGAAGATATGTTAGTCTTCTCTGAAAGCTAAAAATGAACTGAACCTTTCAACGGGATAAGGATCTTAAAAATACAACAGCTTTAAAAGCTGTCTGATCATTACCAAGACACTGACAGCTTTAGTATGTTTTTTATGAAAAATCTTGAAAACTCTTCATCTACAAAAAAAAGTTATGCAGTCAAATGCAATCGAAGTGGGTGAAACATAAGTATAAAACGATATGAAATGGAAATCCTCACATATCTGGTGGTTTTTTGTCCTGTTTCTCTCCCATCATTCCCAACCAGATAGGGTCAAACTGGGAGGGTTTTTTCCTTCCCACAGTCGCCAAGTACTTGCTCAAAGTCTGATTGTTGGAGTTTTCTCTATATTATCATAGGATCTCTACCTTACAGCGCCTTGAAGCGACTGCTGTTGTGATTATATACATACTATATAAATTAAGTTTAATTGAATTGAATTACAGCCACAACACAGTGAATCTGCAACTCTTGGTCTATTTGCAAATTAAAAGTCGCTTCAACCAAAAGTGTTAAATAAAAGGCTTTGTCATGCATTTGTTTCTGATGTTTCTGTGTCTTCCCAAATGCAGAAAATATTCTTAAACCTTCAGCAGTAGCACCGTTTGGATCTTGTGTTCCCAAACTGCCAGTGTGCGTGCAGCAGTAACACAATAACGAGATGAAGAAACACACACACACACAAAGCACAGAAACCCTTCAAACAGAAGAGAAACAGTTTGACTAAGAGTGCGGCACACTGTAAACTTGAAAAAAGAAAAAAAAAAGTCTAATTAAAAGTCTGTAACAGTGGTTTGAGCAGCTCACGGTGCATTTATTCCCCACAGGTACTTCACAACACACCACCACTGACTGTGCTGCCATGTTTTTGTTTCAATCCCAGACAGCAGGTAAATACTTTAATAAATAACATTAATTAGCTAAGCATTAGTTAACACTGATGGAAATCTTCAGACTGTAAAGAATCAGAAGAAATGAGTTGAAACGAGATTTCATTAAACACGCTTCATTGGTTCCCTTCTGCCTTATTCAAATCCATTGATCCATCCGGAAAAATGCGCAGCACCTTACAGAGACACCGAGAAACTTTATTGTTGTGATGGGATACACTTTAAGTAGTCAACGAATTGTTAATCGTTAATAAAGTATTGAATAATAATACTTATTTGGTTTTAGT
>VOQK01043011.1:60406-85078 GCA_015052645.1 Benitochromis conjunctus | reverse complement strand
AACATAGTATGCCTAATTTTAACTTTATTTTAGTATAGTATTGAAGTGTTTAAAAAATTTCCTCCGTTTTGTTGTTTTTTCAAAGGACCAGAAAAGGAGTCTTTTTTTAGAAGAAGAAAGAATTTCATTGCAAATTTATTGCAATGAGTTGAGTTGCAATAAATTTGCAACTCAAGAAGATCCAGAAGCAGAGGAAGATGATTCAAGGAACTCTGAGAATGAAATTCAGGCGGGGCAAGCAGATACTGAGGAGTCAAATCATCCTGAACAGTCCAGTCGGTGTCCACTGTGGAGCAGGAATTTAAAGTGGTTGGACAACAAGCCAGTTGTCATGGTATCCTCTGCCTATGGCATTGAACCTCAGGATATACGCACAAGATAGTCCAAGAAAGACAAAAGGTTTGTGCAGGTGCTGAGGCCACTGGCAATTGCTGAGTGCAATACCAACATGGGTGGCCATCTGGCAATCACCAACTCGTGGCTTCAGTATAGGAGTGACTTGCAGATTCAGGGGAAGAAACCACTGAAGTTCCTTGACTTCAAGCTGCTCCTTGGTGAAGAGTTGATTACTTGGGCTCAAGCAGGAAGCGCAAGTGACGATGAAGATGACTATACTCCCCCGCGTCAAAAGTGGAAACCATAGCCAAATGAAGCTCTGAGACAGTATGGTGCCATGCATCTTCCAGAAATCATGGATGAAACACATGCATCAAGATGTTGCAGATTCAACTCCAAGAGCAAAACATATGTGGTGTGCACAAAGTTCATGGTATTCCTCTGTTTTTCCAAGAAGGGGAATTGCTTTTTGAAGTATCACTCCAAAAACGCACAACAGAACTAATTAAAAGTGATGCTGGTCTGTGGATGTTAAACTTGTTCTTAGGTTTGCCTCTTTTGGGGGGAAGCTACTGATTGCCATCAAAGTACAGTTTTACATTTGATTGGACAACATTCTTTTTCCTGGTAGTCAGAGGAGGATATAAATTATCTGCTCCTCCAGCTTTTCCATGTTTGCAGATTACCTTAAAGCAGGTCTTCATGTAAATCCGAGTTTGACCACTAAATCGCTGAAAGTCCTGGGGGATTTTCCAGTGTTACTTTTATTTTGTTTTATTTTAGATTTATTTGTTTGGAAAGTGTGTGTGTGTGTGTGTGTGTGTGTGTGTGTGTAGGCCTGAGTGTAGAATCTGGCTTAAGTAAACATTTGGCCACAGTCTTGTGTATGGCGTTCTAATTAAAGTGGACAACTTCCTACCAATTAGTGAAACACTCCTTGAGCTTTAAAGGGAAAGCCCAAAGGGCACGGTATCTAGAGGGCCCTTTGAAATATGCACAGGAAAAAATTAATAACTTAGCTATCCAACATCAAGCAAGGAAATAATTAGGGGTTTTTTTGTCCTGGTTTTGACTCTCACTACATGTAGTTTTATCAGGTCAAGGTAACAGGATTGTGATAGCAGGGCGGTTTTTAGCTGATGGACAGCAGAGGGCAGCATAACAGTATGTGAGATGCTTTCAGTTATTGTAATGAATGTAACGAGTTTCATCACGTTTTTTAGAATATGCCTGCGTTTTGAAAGTAAAGACAGATACACATACCAGAATAAAAGTGACCTGTTTATGTATTTCCAGTGTAAACTGCATCGCATCATGAAACCAGTAATCTGCAGGATTAACAACCTGTTTTTTCTGCTGCTGCTGATTGTTGTTTTATTTCATTCTTTATAATAATAAAATATCCTTTATCCCTGCTGCTATGAGACTTTGTAATATTTTTTAATCTTTCTCACAGCAGACATCCTGATTTCCAATGCCTGACAAAGTACAAAGACTGCTCTTCTTCCCTCTTCCAAATCTCAGAGAATGGCATTCTTCACATTCCACACCGTTTTCCCTCAAAATTACAAATCTTCACACTTAATAACTATTGCTACCCAATACATTGATTTAGAAACCTACAGTTGAAGTTTTTCTTCTATTTATTACGTGTTTTTTTTCCAGAAAAAATGCTCCAAGTTTTGTTTGTAAGATGTATTCATCATCAGAACAGCCACTGGATGGCACAGTTGCCCAGCTCATTCCTAAAGTCTTTTATTCAGACACTCTGGAGTCGCAGTGCTATTTACTGTACATGACTGCATATTGAAGCACAGATTTCAAATTGTATAAATATGCATAGTAAAAGAAAAATACATACAATGTGCATGAAATGCATTTGTATTAAAAACAAAAGAAAATAAATACCACCATTGCTGATGTCATGCCAAAATACAACATATACAACAATAAAAATACAAATTTATACAACAACTAAAACAAAAAGAGGAAACAATTCATGTCAGTCATATAGTATATTAGTTTTTTATTGTTTTCTATTGATAGGTTTTTGTGTTGTGGACTAATTCGTTGTGTTTGATTTGGATTTGATTGAAGTTTGGCAGTCAGTCTGATATTTGAAAAATAAAAATCATGGTAAAACTATCATGGAAGAAGTTAACACAAGTTAAGACATCATGCTACAACAGGCTACTGCGCCTTTGAAACACTGGCAAGTACAGCCTTAGCTATTACAACAGCTAAAATTGTCTCTGCCATTTTAGCACTCAACACTTGGTTGTGGGGGGTACATGACTCATCACCTTCCTTCAGCCTCATACCCAAACTGTTGTGGTGTTCTCTGAAGGTTTTTCCTGCAACAGACGAGACAGTTAACATCGTTGTTGTTGTTGTCATCAGAATTTAAAGTATCATCTATTTATAAAATCCTCTCATATTCACCTTCTGCTGTTGGATATACACCACAGCATCGTGGACGGTGACAAAGATATGTTGCGGATTCATATATTTCATCAGACCACAGGACGTTAAGATCTTTAAAACACTCTCTATGCACAGAGAACAAGCGGTCAGCATGTATACTCTCTCTAGAAAATATTAAAGCTTCTACATAAAAGTCTGCACAGAATAAAACAGAAAGAAAACAGTTAGGAATAAAATATTCAGGGTACATGGGCCTCACCATTGCAGTTAGCCAAATACACATGAACTCCAACTTTCTGGCACTCAGTACACATCTAAAAAAAGCAATACATTTCACTGATTACAATGCATCAAGAAATAAAGAAAAACCTATACAGTGGCATGGCGTAATTAAGGCTCAATGTTTTCAATGAAGTCTTACTTTCACTCACTAACCTGTGTCAGGAGTCTTGCTCCAGCAACATCAACAAATATGACGCTGCTGCAATCGATTAACACTGCCTGGGCATCGCTTTCAGACGTTTCTGCAGAAAAAATGTATTCATTTTTAAAAAACAGTTGTCTTTTACTTGAAAATTATTTGCAGTACAAAAAAGTCTACAGAAAATGTAAATATGGTGTTAAAAAGTCTCTTGTTTTTTTTTTTTAAGTCATTGATTACCTGATTTGAAGAAGTCATTTTCTGAGGAAAACGATGTGTTTGCAATCCCTCTTTCCTACAAAACAACGCAGGGGGAAGCTAAAAGTTACTAAAGTAAGATTTTACCATGTATGTGTACTGTATTTTTTTGGTATTTTGTGACTCGGATTAATGAGGAATAGCAACAATCATACCACAGTGCTGACAGTGGTCTCCCTCTCCCGTTTCTCCAGGGCTTTTATGGCCTTCTCCCGCCTGTGGATCTTCTCTGGTGTCAGGCCCAACAGCCTAATCATTTCCTCCCTGAAGAAGCTACGGTTGCCGTAGTAAATGGGCCCATTGTAAGTCAGGATTTTCACTCCGGGCACTTCATAGCACTGTAAGAAAATTGAAAATGCATCACCTGTATTCTGCGATATTGTGTATTCTGGTATCTTCATACTGCAAATCCACATGCAAAGTTGACGAGATATTGACAGGGTACGAGAAACTTTTGTATATTTCTGGAGCCGGCTGCTCATTTTCACATTTCAAAGAAGAGAAATAACCCTTGCTCACCTTGCTGTGGTTCTCCAGAGGTCTGTAAATTTCTGTGTTGCTGGCCCGACCAAGCACTGAACAACCAGCCCTGTTAAATCATAAACTTTAAATTAATATAAGAAGTTCTGATAGACCACATATGCTACTTACATACATGAAGTATGATGTATGTGTTTATGTGATTTATTTTTAGCCTTCCAGATGTGCACATTTTCCCTTGTAAGTGTACAATGTAATGTACCTTTGTGTGCGGCAGATGACAGTCATCATAGAGAAGACCACCCCGATAGCCAGGCCAAGGTCCACATTGAGTATCACCACAGAGAGCCAAGTTACAAGCCAAACCATCTACACACAAACAGAGACACAATAATGCATTGTCTTGTCAGGATAGAACAATTAACAATGGATGCCTGTCAGCGTAAATTGTGATTAATTCTGGCCAAGCAATTAATGCGAAAGTGCAAGGATCAAGCACTTTATCTGATGTGCTCCCCATGTTCCAGTAGGTCAGGATTCCAGGGCACTGATTAATACTTCTTGGCTTCAGGCAGTGTTTATTTCAAAAAGTCTGGCAACTGGTGATGCCGCAGTTATTGTTTAAAGATAGTACAGGTGACATCAATTTGTCAAATGAAGTTGGAATAATTGAGTGTTAGTATTACAAAGTATGGAAGCCATGCATGGAAAATATTCACAGCATGTCTTTGAATGGCACATACTTTGACACAGTTCAAAGCTGGAGATAGACTTTACTTTTATCCTGCATGATTAAATTAAATATTAAAATATTCTTCACCCTGCACGTGTAAAATGTTCACTAGACCAAGGAAATCTGTGTCACTAATTCTTAAAGTTACATTAGTTGCTGCAGTAATTACTTAGAAGTCTGGATGACGGCTATGAGGCCAGTCTTCTAGCTCCACACTGCTAGCAAGAACTTCTACTGCAATTCTGGAAATCTGAGAAGACCCCGGCAATTTGACATGAGGCTTTAACCCTGTAAAGCCTGAACAATAAGAAATGGCCAGAAAATTCTTATTTTTTTAACTGGAGCATTTATTTAATCTTCACACCTTTAAAAAAAAATAGAAATTAAAATATTAATTTGCATATATGAGTTTTAAATTGTATCGTGTTTGCTACAGGCAGCATTTTTGGGCAATCTATTGCTCAGAGGCTTTTATTATCATAAACAAACAAAAGCAGGTTTGGGTTAAAAAATAAATCCTATTGATGATGTAGAGCAGGGATGCCAAGCTCATTTTACATCGTGGGCCCATTTTGATCTCATGTGGGCCGGACCAAAGAAACAGTCGTTTCTGGCAGTGTACAGATGTTTGTGCATGTCTTTTTGCAGTGTTTTAAAATTAATAAACATTCTAGCTACATTAAATAATCATTCTTCTGTTTTCTGGTATTTATTTCTCTTCAGAGGTGAGAAACGCTTATCATGTTATAGCTTGCTTTGAAGTGGCCTTACAAAGTCAATTTTACTGATTCTCCACAGGTCAGGTAAGTCTTGGAACTGCAGGAACATCTGCCTGAGGCTGGTAACATTGATGCATGCCAGGACTGCCTGCAGACACAGACAATGGATATGATAAATGAACTTGCCCCCTCTCCTTCTCTAAAAGTTGTTTTGACACATATTTAAGCTCACCTTGGGTAGGAAGTAGAACAGTGGTCCAATTAGCAGAAGAACAATCAAGACAACAAGACTAGTGAACAACCCAGAGAGCTGCAGGAATACACCAAAAGATACAAGGATTTCTATGTTAAATGTAAAATTTGGATTTTGTATTCTCTGTGCAGATTGTTTTGGAAATTTAAGCATGTTTTTCTGCTCCCATTATAACATCAATAACGGTACATTTAAGTCAGGTGTCAGGTTTTCTGTTCCTTGGTGAGATCTTTTAGTGGAAATGGAATATCATGTATGCTACCTGTGTGTATCCTCCAGCGCTCTCGAGTATGTTAGTGGTGGCTAAAGTGGCTGAGCTAGGGAAGCAGGTAAAAAAGGAGGACACTGTGTTGGAGATCCCATGAGCCAGCAGCTCCTGAAATAAAACACAGGTTCAGTCCAAATACCTGACAAGAATCTATTTCACCATTTCAACAAGGAGCAGTGACATTGCTGAATTTTACCTGGTTGGGGTGTATAGAATATCCATGTTTATCAGCATAAATCATTGCCAGGGAGACGGACACAGCATAGCCAACAAATGTTATGGCTATTGTGTCCCCAGCAATGGCAGGGAAAGTGTGAAAGGCAGGCAATTGTGGCCTTGGGAATCTGAAGACCACAAGATTTGTGAAAATTAGTCAGAGCACTCTTAACTACTGATCTGTCTTTTATTTTTGTTTTTTTTAAATAAAGTGTAAAAGCTTACCCAGCAGGGATATGGCCAACTATCTCAATGTTGTAAGTAGAGTCCAGTGAGGAGGCATAAGCCACACCTGTGGCAATAATCACCTGAAGCATAAAATCACAGTTACAGTTGTAAATTATTAAATATATCTTTAGCATTCATAAAGCTAGTTAACTAACCGTGAGGATCTCCACAGGGATAGGTGTTCGCAGGCGGTGCCTGAAACGCATGTTGAGCTCCTTAACTGGTACCAGGATGGCCAAACACACCAAAGAGATCAGCAGCTCCGCCATGTTAGTGTCAGGCAGGTTCTCCATCACTGATGCTAAGGTCTGAGCACACAAGACCATGATAAGACTAAACAAATCATTCTTTGCTCAAATGAGAACACTTCTTCACCAAGAAGCACTGCTTTACCTTGAAGAGGGAGAAGGTCCCAGTGTGGCGAGGGAGCCGCAGGCCCAGCATGCTTTGCAGCTGTGAGATGGTGACATGGAAGGCGGCAGCGCTGGTGAAGGCCTTAACAATCGGCTCAGATAGGTAGGTGGAGAGAAAACCCAGTTGAAGAGCAAACATGCAGAGCTGGGCGAAAAGAGTTTAATGTAACACTGTGAGTTTGATAAACGTATTCACAGAAGAATCCGCCACCTCTGCTACATTTGTTATTATTTCACTTTACTGACTTTCTGTGTCTGTTTTACCATAATAATTCCTGAGAGAAGTGCTATAGCTGAGGCCACTCCAATTCTCTGGGCTTCAAAGTCACTCGCTTCAGAAGAACTTGAGTTCATCTCCAGAGGACTGGGAACCAGCTGCTCCACCACAGAGCCAGTCATCAAACTCACCACAGCAAAGGTCCCTGAAAAGAGGCCAACCATATCCCCAACAGTGTAAAAACAATATAAAAGTAATCTGACTTTAATTTCAAAATGTATGCTTCAAATCATTTAACCCTCACATACTGGTTGGGTCAAATTTGACCTGTTTTTGATAGTCTGAAATTTGATGACTTTTCCTAAAATTACCCAAAATACAAAAAAGGGGAATATATTATATATAAGGCTTGGTCAAATTTAACCTGCACCTATTGAGACATTGGAAAACAGTTTATAGGGATTCTCCAAATTGTGAAACTGTCTGTGTGTATTTTTATGTGATAGTGGTGGCAGTTCAAGGGGGACCTTGACTCTGTCCCAAGAACTGCCTTTGTTCCCATCACATTTACCCGGGTTCCTCCAGCGACAAGCCCCAGCTGCTCTTTGAAACGGTGAAATAGGAAATGGGCCGATCATTTAAGGTGCACAGAAGCCCAGAGGTCATAAAATCTGCAACTACAAGCACGAGCATCTGCAATGTCATAAAATAATCTAAAAAAGGGGGGGAAAAAATCTGACATAAGTGAGATTAAAACCAAGGCCAAAAGAACCATTGGGAGTTTCATATGATTATAAAAGCTCAGACTAGTTTGCAATAAACAAAAGCGTTTCTTTTATAAATGCTGATAGTTATAGATGGTATTTATGATTGTAATGGTTTTTTGATTGTAATAGTTTTACATGGTTATATAGTATATTCCAGCAGCTCCAGAATGTTCTGGCCATATTCAAATAATTATTGTTGCTATATTTTCATGTGGTGGATAAAACTGGACAGATATTCCAATAGTAGATTAAAACGAAAAAGAAATACACTCCACCTGCTATCTGAAACATTAATAAAGGGTTAGGGATCCATTTAATATTGTCATGCAGGGTATTCCACATAGATCTGTAGTTTGAAATTCAGTATAGACACTTATTACGTGGAAGTTCTTGACCTCATCAAAACTGACCCCGACTTTACCGAGAGGACATGAAATATGCACAGTATGTGAGGGTTACATCTGATTATGACTTTGCTCTTATCCCAGATTATTGAATTTTATCTTGTACACTTCTCTATGAGTAAATGAATGAATAAATGAATAATGAATAAACACCTTGTGGACTGACGTCTTACCTGTGGATACATGGCGGCCCGTGCCAAAAAACATATATAGGACAACAGGGAAGAAAGAGGTGTAAAGACCAAATATTGGAGCCACGGATGTGAGTAGAGCAAAGGCCATGCCTGTTTAGTGGGGAAAAAAGAAGAGGAGGAGAACAGTAAACGGTGTGTTGCTTCTCCTTCATTTAGGAATTTACGATCTATTCCTGTTCTTCACACTAAGGCGACGAAGGTGCAGTGTGACCAGATCAGACACCGACTATGAAAATGTACATCTGAGAAGTTTACAGTTTAAACATTTCAAAAATAAATTTAATTCAAAGTAGCAATATTAATAATTAACTATGTTTTGTCATGAGATTTTCAATGTTTTTTAATTAATATTGCATTTTGGCAATGTGAGATTTTTGAATAAAATGTTTAAAGTACGAGAGAAGCTCCATGTAATTAATTCTAGCGCTAACTTTTTTTTTTCTTTTCTTTTTTTTCTTGACGCAATGTTTTCTCACCTTGAGGAATGTGAAGAATACCGACTGTGAGTCCTGCTATGGTATCTCCTAGAATCCATTTCTTTAGCTTGTATCTTGGCAGCCAGCTGAAAATGGGCACTCTCTCCCTCAACAGGTGAAGGCAGGCTCGCTTTGAACACCCGCACCTCCCTGCGAGTTTTTCCCGGAGCCGCAAGCTTCCACTGGCGTTGTTATCGTCAGAGCTGTACGCCTGTTTGAATCGGTCCTCCGTGTAAATGCTCCTGTATACAGCAACAGAAGCGCTCATATTGTCCCTGCAGAGATGACTAATGGCACCGTGCAGCCGCGGCAGTTAACTCAGTCAAGGTGTTGTCAGTTATAATACATATATAGTTGACTCTACTCTGACCTCAAGAGCCATTACATTTTCCTGTCAGACTCTAAATAGCCAATGACAGTGCTCATAGCTCTACTTTTTTTTTTTTTTCTTACAGTAATCAACAAGTTTTTTCACATCTTTGTCCAGCCTCAGAAAATCATAAAGGTGTGCTGGTCGATTCCTCCCCCCCTAGAGAAATCCTCTGGGTCCTACTGCTAAAAGTTTTTTTCCCAGCAGAAGATAGAAAGCCAGACATGCAATCTTCCTGTCCTTCACTCTCAATACCTACTTCTAAACACACACATACACACTCCTTCACACTGCACAGCTATGTGGGAGGTCAAAGGAGGCACAATTGATAAAGTCATACAATGTATAGCACTGTGAAACTCCTAAAGAGATCAAAGTAGTGTCGCTGGTGGAGCTGAGGTGTAACCTCAAACCATGTCTGTTAACAAGGAGTTCATTTCCGAGCAGGATAAACGTCTGTAGTGGAGGGGGTTGTTTAAACTGTGTAGCCATAAGGAAAAGAGTCTGCATGGTACATGAGACCTCTGTGAAACTCAATCATACATGGCATCCTGGTTCATGGATCAAACCACACCTTGACTCTGATCGGAGATTGTATGTGATGAGTGAGATGTTCTTTGTCAGACAGGAGCGAATACAAGGGAGCTTTGGATAAATACAAGATAAAACGGGATCTGTGTGTGTGTGTGTTAGCCTGCTGGCCGTATTCTCTGCAAGACGCAACATGGTAATCTAACCATATAATCAAAACAGAAATGGTTTTACCGAATGTATGAGTAAGGGTGAAGCAGAAGGAAATCACAGTCTCAAGAAAGGATTGGTCTGAATGGTGGAGATAAAACAAAGGAAATGGAGAATTTATCTTAAAAGTAAACCCAGCTTTGGGTGCTGCGAATGAATCTTTTCCGTCTCGTGAATAAAGTCTCTCATTCTATAAGAAGCTACGTGGGGTAGGGCAGGCAATGCCACTGCTTTCTATTGTTGTACAGGGCAACACCCAGGGGTTTCGGCTTGAATGGGCCTAGACCTTGGCTAGAAGGGCATCAAGTTTAAATTTGAAAATTCAAAATGTACTGTAACACACGCCCAAACATCAAAGATAACAAAGCATGAGTTACAAATGTCACTGACCATGAACCCAGTTAAGACGGGCACACGCACACTGTAATGTCAGTAATATAGAGCACCATGAAGGTATAATAACAATACACTCTATAAGAACCATAATGTCAACGTAATACCAGAGAAGGGTGATCAAAATATTTTAATTATTAATGCTAAAGGTTCACTTACTGTTGAATGCTCACTCCCAGACATTAAATCACCCTAAAGAGTTGCAGTAAAAAATAAAAATTAATTAAAAAAATTAAAATTATCTAATTTGCTTTTGCTCACACTTACAGAATTGAAAAATGCTTTCTTGGCAGATTTCAACCACTGAGTTCCTTAAAGCAGTCAGATATTTTGAAGGTCTTTAATCTGACACTCCTTTCAGTAGGGCAACACAACAATCACAAAACAGCTTTATCAGGTTTGGAAAAAGGTCAGAGATAGGGTTAAATAAGTACTTGGGGGTCAGGTGAGCTTTCATGTGCTAACAGTGATTAAGTTATCTATTTTTTTTCTGCACAATGCAACCAAGTTACGCAACTGCACACAAATGTCATCACCACAGTGCATCAGACACATTACATGCAGTCATCTGAGTAATTCTTGATATAAAAATAATCACTTTTGGAGTTTTCATGTTATGTACATGAAATCATTTTCATATGCCATGTCACCTCAGCCCAGGGGGTGTTAGGTAATCCCACATACGGCGACAAAGCTGGATCCAGGTCAAGTGATTTAATTCTGAGAAATCTTTCAAAACTTCTTATTACTATGGTTCATTTTAATTTTTTAAAGGAAAACATTAGTTAATTTGAGCTAAAACTTTCCCATGTTGTTGTTATTCCACAAAAGAGAATTCCCTGCTAACAATGCGAGGGGAGTCAGACAGGGTGTAGGTGAAAGGTCCGAGGATGTGTTACAGATGCAAAGCGCTGCATGGGCAAAGTGTGATGTATTCTTGCCTTTTTAACTGAATGAAATAAACAGACATGCATGTGAAGAGTTGTTTTTGTTCCTGTGTCATATTCCTAGAATTTCTGTCTCTGGTGGAGAGGCGATCCAATGATATTAGGGACTTCCTTTAAATGCCAGGAATGTGGGCTATTGTGTTGATTAGCTCCAGAGGATTTATACACATGCCAGCAGAGTGATGTGTCTGCAGACTGTTTAAACAAGATATTAGTCAGCTGTTAAAGGAAAAATGCATTGAATAGAAAATGATATTGAATGTAAACCCCAAACTACAGACGGGTCTTCAGGAATGGTAACAATGAAAATGTGAATAACCGACAGCACAGTAAGCTGCAAACTTGAGTCCTTTACACAGATCCATAAATTATTGGACAAAGACAGAATTTCTATCCACCATAGTGGCTCAAACCATAATTATACTCTGAGCTTTAATGCAAGGGGAATAACACAATAATAATAATAAAAATAATAATAATAAATTGTTTGGGAATTGCAGCCATCTTTACACACCATGTCCCGTTTTTAGAGGGTGAAAAATAAATGGACAAACTAACATAATTTTAAATAAAATGATTGTTTTTAACCCTTTCATGCATGAATTATGACAACCTCAATCAGGATTTTTTCTTAAGTATTTTATAGTAATCATCTTTAGGCATGAAAAAAAGATTTCTGAACTTCATTTTTTTAAACGTACTTTTCAGAGAGTTGTTTTACATGTCCACTTAGGTGGACGACATACGTTTTGACTTATGAATTTGGTATGGAGTGACACATCAGTGTCCAATGTAGTGGTTTATGTGCAAGTACACCATCAACACTGACACAAATACAAGAAAACAGCCTTTAAATAGCTGTCCACTGTATTGACCACTATGCGTGAAAGGGTTAATAGTTGGATGAAAATCATTTGTAGTCAATGACTGCCTGAAGTGTAAAACTCATGAACATTACCAAATGCTGCGTTTCCTCCTTTGAGATGCTCTGCTAGGCCTTTACTGCAGCCACCTTCAATCGCTTTCTCAGAGCACTTTTCTGTTTAATAAGAGAAAGCAGGTTCTGTTGGCTGAGATCAGGTGACTTGCTAGGTCATTTCTGTCAGTCATACAAAGCTGTAACATAACATCATCGCCACTGTACTCACACTATACATTTTGATTACACAGTAATGTAATGGATTATTATAGTAAATTAATTAATCACATTGCATTTACAATTATGTTACTTACATTACAAACGTTATTCCATTACCTGCAGAGTGTACAGTGAACTTCAGAAAACACCAGCAAAAAGAAAAATGTTGCAAAAGCGCACAAAACACAACAGAAGTGATTTGTGGAGATGATAATGTCCCTGATGGAACAGCTGTGGTGAACGACTAATTCACAACAACGGTGACTCATCCGCTTCTTTTATAAACACATCTCAGCGCGGTCCTTGGCATTTTGGGTTTCTGTCACTTCTGCAGCTGTTCCATGACATTAAGTGTCTCCCCTAAATCACTTCCACTGTGTTTTATGAGCGTCTCTCTTATTTCGACTTTTGTTGTGTTTTGTGTGCATGCTGGTATTTTCTTAGGTTGCGGTGCATTTGACCTCTCAGGCACACCATAAGAATGGATGGATTGAAAAAAAAACAAAAAAAACAAGCATGACCTTTTTCTTACAATACAGTTTCTACAATCTTTTTATTGCATAAAAGGACAAGAGCAGTACTGTAAAGTGCAAACTGCTTCCAGTATAGAAACAACCACAACACTGAGTAAAGCCACTACAGCCAACACAACATCAGAGATAACAACAATCACGAAACAACTTTGCAAATGTCTGCACAGACAGCATGCTAATACAAAGGTAAACAGACCAAGATTAAAAACTTGCATATACTGACCCCATCCTAGCAGCCAGTCTGATCTTTAACATATAACAAAATCAAGTGATGGGCAGTCAGACTTCCAGCACCATAGCCTCTATATCTATCTGTATATGTTTCTGCAGTAGAATCACTATGCCGAGCGCTTTGAAGTCTCATTGGGCTGATTTTCACCTTTGCTGTGAGTTGTACACTTTGTATTCAAACTTAAAAAAAGAAAGCCAAAGAACTTTTGAAATATTGTATGTATACCCTATTAGGATAGGGATTTGTGTCAATATGTGGCACTATAGCCTACGTTTTACACTATTCACTGGTAATTATGCAATAATATGTTTTAGGCCACGTTAGGGAGTAATGCAAAAGTAATACAACAAGTAGTATGCTTCATGTCATGAGCTGTTTCTCTCCTTCTCCATAGATTTCTCTTCCCATCATTTTCATATAAGGTCATCTTGGTTTCATTTGTCTGCAGATGTGTTTTCTGAAATGTGCTGCCTCTTTTAGACGTTTTCTGACAAACTGTAATCTTGTTTTCTCGTACTTGATTATAATAAGCGGTTTGCACCGTATTGTAAACATTCATGAAGGCGTGTCTTGATTGTAGATTTTGACAATGATACACGTACTTCAGTAATCACATTACATTTATGTGATTAGTTGAGTTACAAAGGTTCTTCAGTTATCGTCACTGAAAGGCAGAGAGAAAGAGAAAAAAAAGCCAAATATGCTTTTTCTTACGGCACCTTTTCACTACAGTCAGCTGATAATAGCTCATATTCCAAGAAAGGAACTATTACTGTTATATTTATCGCGAGAAAGGACAAGAGCGTAATAGTAAAGTGCAAACTGCATCTAGGACAGATCCAACGCAACTACGCATCTGCACAGACAGCATCCTAACACAAAGCTCACAAAGAACCCAGGCCGATGTTGTAGTTGAGTGTATGCTGAGCCCTGCAGCTAGAGCCTGATCTTAGGTACAGGTAGCAGAAGTCAGAATGACAATCACCTTAAAGTCTCTTTGAGCCGGTTTTCTGTTTTACATTTCGTGTTGTCGGTGTGTTCCTATTAAAACACTTACAGAAAGCTCATATGTGTCCCCTCATTAGGACAGGCATTTGTGTAAATGTGTGGGAAACACTGGCTACAACAGTGAAGTAAACCTGCTGACACAAAACAAAAAACTATGGGTCCTAACAAGCTTCTTTTACAGCCTTAATTTTTTTCCCTCATTTTCACTGTTGTTGATGTTTTTGAAGCACAGAGTTGTCCTGGAAGAAAAACAGCTAGTTATCTTGTCTAAAAAAAAAAAACTCTACAGTTCGGCAAGGCTTGAAAAAAACATCCAATCCGATGGCAGCTGAAGTTTTGTTTGGCACCGCACCTCATGATCCCACTTTCCTTGTTGCATTAGCATTAATCACATTATAAAAATACCTCATCCAGCCTGTCTCCTTCATGCTGAGTGTGTGTCCTGATCTTACAGGGTCTTTCAATTATTCTCTTCCAGGGAGAGTCTCCAGTTACTTTGTGGCCTATAGTTCCTGCTATTGTTCTTTATCTACTTTATGGGACGCTTGTCCCGACCCCCCATGGCATGTTCCTTTGGAAGTGACCTTGTCTATGAGGCTGACTGCTGGAAGCCAAGCCTCTCCTTGTGTCTCCCTACCTCTCCCAAACCTTTCCGTTTGCTGCTCGTCTCCATCCATTAGTGCCTCTCCTTGTCCTGTCCAAGTATTGTTTGACTTTAGAAATCTTCTCCCTTCCAAGGCATAAGATTGCCAGAGTCATGAATTTATGGTAATTTGTCACTTACATAACACAAAGCTCCAAACACAAACTAGGATTTTGTCAGACAACCATGTGATTTACTTTAAATGGTATATTTTTATAGAAGCTTGTTTTTAGGAAATACATTAATGAAAGCAAAAATTGCATTTTTTTTAGCTTTTGTTTTTCTTCTAATGAAAAATTTTTCCATGCTTAAATACACCAGTAATCATCATCATCTCAATCCCCAGGCAACACATTATAATTTAATCAGTGTCAGAGATGCGTAGTGAATTCTACTTGCATGTCCCAGATCTATTTGCCTCACTTGGGAAAGGCATGTCAAACATAAAGGTTTTCAGTTATTATTTCAGTACTTCTCTTTTAAAGCAGCTTTTACCTTTGCGTGAGTCGGGCAGATTTCGGAGTGGGTTGCTTTTCCTGTTCATTTGTGATGAACGTCTCTTGACCTCCACCACACCTACACAAGTCATGTCCATTCATCAAACATCTGGGCCATGCATCTCCTGGGCGGTAGAAGAGTACCCGCCTATATCAAAAGTCCCCCTAGCGAGTGTGCTCTCAAGTAGCATCCTCTACAATTAGATTTTATGCTCTATGTTAGGTAACAATAAAGATCATTAAGCACATATAATTACTACAGTTCCTATATGATTAGGGCAACAATGGATTCATTGAGTACAGTGAATGTTTGGTGGTGAAGGAAGTAAACTTTTACGGCTCTTACATTTGGGAAACCAAATGGTTAACGCTTTGCCTAAGCATGCCGTCTGTCATCTCAAAAGAACAAAAGGTGAGACCTGGATTCCCATCTGACCTTCCTTGCTGTGTCATGTCATGCTGGCTGTGTCCCCTTTCAGGATGTGCTGTCGCACACATGCACAAACACTCACTTTTGTTCAGTCTGATCTGGAGGATTTCTGTCTGACAGATGAAGTGCGCTGTTTTTCCTGTTCACATTTACTCTGCCATGATGATTTTTGATGATTTGACCACTTAGAATAACTGTTTGATTTATTAAACCATGAAGGAGCGTTGTTTTGACCGAGGCTACTGAGGCTCTGGGTTGACTGGAGAGCCTGGGTTTTGGGATGTGTCACTTCCTAGCCTATGCCAAAGCATTGTGCGGCTCAAGTACACATTGGCGACACAGCCTTGAACCACATTGTAAGAGCTGTGACTGCATTGTCTGTTTCACCTCAACACTTCTGTCAACACTGGATTCACTTTCAGCTTTAGAGCACTCAGAGCATTCCACACAACAGGGAAACAACATTTCTCTGCATTGTCAATTCTGGTGTATGCACACTCGAGAGTAATTATCACTCCCACAGGCATTGCACAAAAAAATGGTGGACTAGAAAACAGAAGAAAGAAACATGGGGGATGTTTCTGTGTAACATATGGGAAAAAAAGCTTATGTTTTCTACCTATTGTAAAAGATTCCTCTACCCATCAAAGTTTCCATTTTTCTCATCATAAATAAGAATTATGCATGACTCAACTATGTTGTACGATATTTCATTTTTAACAAACTTAAACTCTGGAAAGATCTCTACTAAATATTCTGACTGCAACCTGAGATCTTGCATCCATCCTCTGTAGTGACTCCTGTACTTTATCTTGTGCGTGAGACTCTGAGTAGGTCCTTGAGAATCACTAGTGCGGCCAGGCTTACCTCACACAGAGTTCATGATAGCTATGTTGACTCAACAGCTTTAGCTGTGTGCACCAACACAGTGGTCTTTACAGGCTGCTATCGTCATATTAAAGAGACATATTGAACACATTATGACCTGAAGTGGCACCTAGTCATGTTAGTTTTGAGATATCGCTTAGATTTCTACTAAAACTTTCCACAGAATGTATTTTTCCAGAAATGTCTCCTTGCTAAAGTAAAACAACTATTACTCCCTGACTCTCAGGCTTTGGATTTCTCTACATCGTGAGGTGGTGTGCTCAAGGGTGTAGATCAAAGAGATATATTTCATAAAAGGCTCGGAGTGTAGTGTCTTTGTCACATTTTTAAAATCATTAACAGTAAAAGTGTCAGAAAGTAGCTGAACAGTACATTAAAAATATATATGATATGATTCCCAAACTGTTTGGTTAAGTTTACACTACAACAGGCGTAGTGTCACGTGCAAGGCTGAATGTCACTGTTAGCTCACTACAGTACAATAGTAAGTTAAATGTGCAGATTTCATGCACATGAAACAAAACATTGTTTTCTCCACTGGATCACTTGTGTGCACTTTCATTTACAGATTCCAGTCTGCTTTAATAGTATTCATTAACACTGGATTTCCTGACTTGGTGTTGTCAGCTTGAGGGATTGCACGGCAGCTCTAGCACCAGACACTCTCTCCTGCACGTACCAGGCTGAAATAAGCAGGGTGGAGAGGGCAGACAGATGCAGGGGCTGAACTGTACCGGCTGCCACTGCCAAACCACCTTCCTGCCACAGAGGGACATCACTCATGAAATCACATTTGAAGCTAGACAACAATAGGAAAACCAGAAAACTGTTTTAGCTTCTCTTTTTTAATTAGTCTACGTATTGTTAGATGTCAAACTCATTAAATAATAAAAATGGAGTTAAAGAAGCAGTGGGCTTCTTTGATGCTCAAAGACCTGTAACTCTTTATTATGTTAAGCCATCTGAGTATTATTTATATAGAATGCTTATAGAATGTAAACATTTTACATTCTTAAATATAAGTATGGGGCAGGTTTTGTAGTGTGCACAGTGAGTGAGCCAGGAAGCATCATATGTGCAATACAATGGGGATAAAAGGCTCAGGGCATACCATCAGTGATGTTCAAGGCTGTGAAAATATCTGTAACAACAGCTCATCTCTGAAAACACATCAGTGTTGGATGATTTTTGTTTTGCACATTCCTGTGAGGTGTACACCTACACAGTGATCGACTGAGTTCTGGTGCATTTTCACCCTGATTGTAGGCCAGTGAGGTCTGCTTCAGCGCTATCCTTGTTTCTTCCTTTTCCCCTCGTGCCACCGCCTTTCTTTTACATTTCTATTCTAACTTCTCCATCACCTTTACCTTGCTCCCGACTTTACTTTCACCATCAAAGGACACCCGTGGCTCCAGCTGGGTGGCTGCTAGCTTCTCATTTCCTCTCATGCTCTCCAACCATTCAGCAGTGGCGCGCTCCATCAGGGCTGAGCAGACCCCAGGGAGTCCACCAGAAGCCTCCACTAGGCGCTCACCGCCACTTCCTGCTCATTTAAGTGAGCCCTCAGAATGGAGCACTATTGTCCCGGCTGTTATCTGATGGCTCCACTCAACAGAGAGACAAAGCCAAGGGCCTGCCCCCCTCCACCTCGCAGGCTGTGCTGAGTTTTTTTTTTTTTTAACATATCAATAGTTCAAGAAAGGAGTTTGGCAAACACTGTTAGATGCATAAAGGCACCACACGAGTAACACGGTGACAGTGAAAATCACAATTAATTATGATGTTCACAGATTGATTATCTTGCCTATTTTAAGGAAAAACATAGGATTTTGTGTAAAGTGCAGGGAAAAAAACAGAATCCACTTAAAAATATACAATAAAACATAGTTTTAAAAAAAGCATCTTCCCAAAAACTGAAGTAGCTGAATTTTATTGCTTTATTACTGACATAGGAGCTATTAACACATTTTATAAATGTTGGGAGAGAGGCAAAAAAAAAGGAGAAAGTTATGTAATCCACATGGAACATCTCACGAGTAATTAGGTTTTCTTTGAAAAAGTCACTTTAACAAGCAGTTTCTTTTTAAGCAGAAAAAAAAAAATCTACAACCACAATCACGGTACAACCTCAGAACATTGCTGATTGAAGTCACCACAAATGTGAACACTGAAAAGAAGCGCTTTGATAATTCATTTTCTGCTGAGCAGTTCTCTACTGAATGAACATGCTCAAAAATTCACCAGCATTTTGTTGCTCTTTCAAACAATCACAAAATACACATTGCCAGGATTTACAGTTTGTTTATTGTATGTGCAAATTGATGCACTTTTAAAACTTATAAAAAAAGAAATAAGAGAAAACTCCAAAAAGGGGAAGAACTTTAGGAAGAGAGACAGTACTCATTTTATGGCAGATATTCTTAGCATTTTTTTTTTGTCCAAATGTCATGTCAATAATTACATTAATATAAACTTTATATATGCACCTTTTCTCTGTATTGTTTCGTAAAATGCTCTCACAGTGCAGTAGGGCAGACGCAAGTTGGCAGTGTCCTCTTGTGGAGAGATGGGGTAAAGCAAATCCAGTGTTTTCCCCCTTTAACCAGAACGTTTTCCCTCTCATTTGGAAGTTTTTTGTGCCATTTTCTTTTTCTGTCTCCCCCAAAACACACACACGAACACACACACACACACGCAGAGGTAAGGGGGTTTCCTATAGAGACACCATTGTTTGTGCTGCATCAAAGGGAGATTTGTTAAAGGAGCTTTGGTGTGCTGCGATATCACCCACATCAGTCAGGACTACCTGTGCAGGTGCTTGCAACCCTGGGGGTGGTGAGCAGAGGGGGGCTGGGGCGTGGGGGGCTTAGAGCAAAGCTGGTCTCACTGTCTGCTCCAATTTCACAGACTTCTGACATGACAGGAAAGCCTGTAAAAGCAGAAGGTAAAGAATCAAGAGTGGAGAAGAGTCAGGTTTAAGCCAAGTTAAAGCAACACATGCATGAATCCCTCTTTTGCTTCAAATCTATACCCGGAAGTGTAAATATTTGCCCTACAGAGATGTGCTTCTTGCCCTGTTATTTATATTTGCTCCTCAACAGCTCTCCCTAGTGGGGCAAAAATAAACTGTATATAACCTTAACACGTGTGCTCGTTTATTCCTTATAATGTGGAACTGAGAAAACTCTGTTACTGTATTATTAAGAGTGATAGTGTAGGAAACACAGGCCTGCCTGTGCGTACAGGATGTAGAAATGTCCCTTAAATATAAAACAGCTGTTGTTGCAGTTGAACAATTAGTGTTAGTGGTGCTATGATTAAAGTGACCATCTCTGCCTGATTACTTCGTCTAACCTTTGTGGCTCTTATTTTTATTACATATTCCTTTATAGTATGCATTCTGCACTGTATATTACTTTTATTTTAAAAAATGACATTTTATTAATGCATTTAGTCATTATTTAACAGAGAAATACTTGTGGCTGGAGGAAGACTTAAAAATAAAGTGTTAGATTAATTGAGGCAGAGCCGTGAATGCATTTTTTAACCAGTGGTAATCTCACTTATCATGCAGCTGTTTTACCTGCAAAATGAAGCCAGACACAAGACATTAAAGTCATAATGTACAACTAAATACACCAAACGAGAAAACGAACACTCCTTCAAACAACTGAAGAACACTCTTAACTAAAACTCATTCATCCATCCAGATTTTCCCCTACTTTTTCCTCTCTTCTTTTTTTGAAGATCAAGCAATGGCAAAAAGTTGAATAATTCTGCCTCTTTGATCTGCACACACAAGTGAGAGTTCATTTCCATTTTTGATTTTTTTTCCCCCTTCCTTTCTGTAAGAGTGCCAGCATCAAGATTTACCTTGGTGTGCAAATGTGCTGGAATAGGTTAAAAGGAAATCTCGCTGCTCTCTCAAAGCACAAGTGCAGATGTTATGAAGTTAATTAAAAATTTAGCAATTCGTTTCTCCCGTCCCAATTTAGGCTGCATCAAATAGAAGAAAACAGAAGGAAAAAAAATGACTTGTGAGAGGAGTCCGTGCAGTCTGTCTTTTTACATGTATAGCAACATCAACAAGGAGGAATACTTCTGTAATGTAAAATTCAGGATGATACACCGATCCTATCCACCTTTTTTCTTCATGCAGCATGCATTATCAGGAAATATGTTACATCCTGTGTGTAGTACATGTATTTCCATTTCAACAAATAAATCCAAACCCTGAATATATAGCTCTTCGTTCTGTCTTCCTAATTCTTCCTTTCTCCTTCTCTAAATCTGTAATTCTGGACTGAAGATGGGAAATTAGTCCAGTCTGCTCATCTTCTGTTTTCTCAGACACTTTACCTCGTTTAGAAGACAACAGTGATGAACACATTTTTAAGCCTCCCCAGCCACCAATCTTCCCAACAACTAACCCAGCTTTCCGTGTTTTCTAAAATTGCATCAGTGTGTTGACATAGGCCTGGTATCTTCTACCAACTTTTCCATCCCCTCCCAAATAATAGTGCCATCCACAGAAAGGATGTCAAGTCTCAAGATGCTGCCCACCCCTCTCCACTCCCCCTGTGTGGATGATGCTCCAGGAGGGAGGCGGGCGTAGTTTCTGCACAGGTGCTGCAGCTGCATTCGTACATAGTTCCTTTCTGCGCGAGCACGGCTTGGTGTTAGCCTCTATGTGCTGCTTCCCCCCAGTGGGACCCCCTCCTCCGCTGAGTGATATTACAAGCGGCAGCCGCGCGCCTCTGATCTACATGCGCTGGGCTCTCTCCTGGTCCTGGGTGAATAGCGCTTGACTTGTTCAATTTGTTTAGAAGCCGCGTTCGACGCTTTGAAGCCACACATTTTAGCATAAATCATAACCTGTCTCCTTGCTAACAACTGCTTTGAAATGCAACATCTGCTTTTGAATCCCCAGCTTTACAATTAGTTAAGCAACATCAATAGATTGACTCCCTATAATTTTTCTTGATAATGAACTCATGAATGAACGTGCAGGGGGATTAGTGCTGGGCCCATTTGATTTTTCAAGGCCATGGTCCTGAGTTGGATCAGTCTTCATGAGCCTTGCTGTGCTGGGACGCCGTTAACTTCCTGAAGTTCTCAGCATGTTCTGACTACAATCAGGCACACCTGTTAAATTGGGTTACCCTCCATGGTAACCTACTTAGGAAGTGTCATGGTTGTGGGGCATGTTACCGGGCCATGTTGTTTACTCTTTCATCACACTCTTCAGGATCCCTGTTTGTTGGTTTGTTTTGCAAAGCACAGCCTTCTGTTCAGCTGTGGGAAAAGAGCGGAATCAAACACCCGGAGAGCGCCCTGACGTTGACATTGATAAGCTTGGCTTGTCACTTTCCATTTATCTGAATGACACTGATACTCAGGTTGGATCTCTGGAGGAAGTTGTGCATACACAGTACCCAGGTTCATATGTTGCAAGTGCCGCAAAATGAAAAAAAATATACCCCATCTAAATTTGCTTAATCAAATGTATCTAAAGTTATTGCAGTGAATAAAAGAAAATGCACATGATATTGGCAGGAGTTGTGGCTCTTCAGTGCACTGTACTAAAGTTAAAACGGATCCATCAGTTGGAAACCTCTCATCAGGTGCATTAAGAATTCCTTTTGCCGGTTGAAGAGGAAAATAACAATCCCAAAGATTTTATTTTCAAAGGCAAGCATTTGATCAGTAGTCATCAATTAAACTTACTGAGGTGCAAATTACACCGCAAGGATTAGATGAAAGAGCCTCTGTGTCATTTTCTCCCCTCCTCCTCAAAGCTTGGCTTGATTAGCAGTACACACAAACAGCAGGCTGATCCCTGGCATGGTGGTGACAGGGTGACACTTCCCCTCACATTACGCAGGCTGAGCTGACGGAGGGGCTTAACAGATAGTGGCATCACAGGCGTACATTTACAAATATATCTACTGCTCGGGCTGTGCAGCACTCCTCTGCACATGTAGCCCATGTATCTCTGCTCCTGCTTTGCATTTCTGATTCCAGCTGGAGCTTTGCCATAAGATCCGGTTACCATACTGATCTCAGTCCTTCTTCCCAGATGCCATGTTTGGGCTTCCTGGGTAATATTTAAGAGACAAGATGCATATATTTCTAGGTTTTGCTACTACGGGCCTTTGCTAATTCTAATACAGGCCTTCTGTCATATTTATATTCCAAGTAGTCATTTTCTCCAGTACATGCTCATGATAGACAATATTAATAAGATACACAGACTTTTAATAACTTTTATACTTTAATTCCTATTTCCTTTGGGAGTGAGCCACACTAGTTTATATCAGATTGGCTAATATTACTATGACAGGTGCTCGTGTCTCCCGCAGCCACTGAACAAAGCTATAAGATCACATGGCAGAGGTCCCTGCATGCTACAATACCCACATTAACTTGATGGCTGTAAACTGTATTGTCAAGTGTTAAAGGTAATTGTTTACCTGTGTCGTCTTTGTCTAAGTGGGTTTGTATAGGCCCTGTGATTGATAATCCCATTGTTTCTTTCTCCTTTTGTCTCTGTGTTTGCTTTTTTATTATTCATTCTGTGTCACATTGCACAGACAGGCAATTGTAGGGAATTCATCTTTTTAGGGAATTTACACAGCAAACCCTATGAATAAACAATTCATTTTTTCCCAGTAAATTAGTAATCATTAATTTTAAATGCTGTGCTGGGGAAAATAAATTAACATAAAGTTATCATGCTCAAAGGTGCAACAATGGATACTTTAAACACTGAGAGGATGCCACACGATGTGCAGCACCTTCTATATCGACTCTCTCAATCATAATCGCAAATTCACTGGTCATGGACAAATAAACTGTATATATCTGATGTAACCTCGTGAAATACAAATGAAGACATCCAGATACATAAAGAAAAATACAGTCAGACTGACATAAAAAGATTGTTGGCAAATTAACATAAAAACCTGAACCCTTCACCTCAACATTGAGGGGACCCACCGGCTCTGTTACGGTGCAGGAGTGTGACATCTCGACCCATGTTTGGAACTGCGTGTTAAGTGTGCCACGAAATAAATAAATTAAGTAAATATATACATACATAATAACAAAATACATGAAAAAATAAAAATGCTGTTTGAGGAAAAATCTTTTAGAGAAACCACCCACAGAGTTCAAAAGGCTCAGAAAAGCAGTGCCACCGTGGACCGAAAGCTGTTCTCCAGCTCCCTAAATAAGGCACCTTGTTTTGTTTCAATAATAATATACCCATGTTACATAATAATTTAATAATAAATCATAAAAATGTCAACTTTAGAGGTGCTGGTAAGTGTATTTTGTCATCCTTGAACAGACCTTTGTGTATATCTTGTTTCCAGCCTACCAGCTAACCGGCTACTGCCTTTAGCTTCACATTTACCGCAAAGATATGAAGCAGTGGCTGTTGATCTTTTCATCCTATTCTCATCACAAAGAGCAGAACCTTTGTATATTTGTCACTTTGTTTGTCTTTTTGAGGTAAAAAAAAACAACAAAAAGCAAAACTATATATATATATATATTATTTTTATATATATAAATTTTAACCTTAAGTAGCAGCGTCACTTATCTTTTGACTGACTACATGTCTCGTCATGCAACTTTGTCACAACTCTCTTTTTCAGATCAAACGCAATATTTTATAGGCCAAAACCTTCAAAGCATATCATATCCTGTCGAGATGATGAAATGATCATGAAGCACCATGAAAGTGACATTTGGCAGATGGACTGCATTCATCTTTATCACTGCAGAGTTCCTGTACTACTTTCCTTTGATAAAACATGAAACACCTCCTCTGCTCAGATTTTCAGTCTGTGACAAGTGTTTTAGCTTCAGTACTCAGGACTCACACACACACACACACGCACACACACAGATAGATAGATAGATAGATAGATAGATAGATAGATAGATAGATAGATAGATAGATAGATAGATAGATAGATAGATAGATAGATAGATAGATAGATAGATATTTTACTGGCTATTTAAAAAAAAAATCAGTT
>VOQK01043011.1:43632-60041 GCA_015052645.1 Benitochromis conjunctus | reverse complement strand
TCTCTTTTCTTCCCCCCCCCCCCCCCCCCCCCCTCCCCCCTTTTCCTTCCCCCCCCCCCCCCCCCCCCCTTTCGTCTTTCGTCTCTGGGAGTATGGGTGCATGTCAAGTGATTGTTGAATTGAAATATTGATGTGGAGTATCAAAGCGTGGCGTAGCACTCCTGTGTTTCCAGAACTAACCACGAAGCGCTTTGATCAGATACTCCTGTGATCTGACTTCTGAAGTTGTTAAGAGTGCTGGAAAACAAAATGCAAACAAACTTCAAGTGCTCTTGGTATTGATAAAAGTTTTCTTTGACAAGTGGAGATGCGTGCTGTCTGCCTGTGTCTGCCCAAGACTGGAGATTTTGGGGTTTCTGTACATGCTAATGGACATGAGATGAGGGAATTATTATAGTTTTCTGCTTTTCACACACGGAGCAATGTAAACTGTGGTGCAGGGGTGGGAATCGCCTCAGAATCCCGCTGTGATATCAGGGCTCCCGAGCACCAGTGCAAAACCATTCTAAGTCTGGGAATTATGTTTTAATCCAATTCTGATTAAGCTTGTTAGAATTTATCATTTACTCCATTAGCAAACTAAAAAGCTAAATTAAGACACTTGTGAGTATAGCTCTTTAAAATAAATCTCTTCATGCAATCAAACCTACTGTGCTTACAGGGAAAAATGAATAAATAAACAATGTGGATGTGTTTTGTGGGATTAAAGTACGCTTCCACACCAAAACATCATATTTATTAAATAACTAAATATGATAAGAAAAAGAAAATGAAACACTTTCATCAGTTTTTTTGCCCCCATCATGCTCTAAAAAAAAAAAAAAAAAGGATTTTGAGAGCTAGAGAACGATATTAAAAGCTTTAAGATTTAAGACCAGTTCCAATTACTGACTGTGCCAATTGGAAAGAATCTAAAGATTTTGGGCTCCACGGTATTCAACGCTTAGCTGTAGAAATGGTCTGGCTGTAGTGGAAATCTAACATATGGCGTCCCTGAATCTACAGAAAAGAACCTTATTAATACCTTGCAGAGTAAACATCAGTCTTTGTTCAGTCTCTCCCTCTGTGCCTCCCACTCCAACATCACACACGTTTCTAACTGAGTATGAAGAAGAACTGTCTCCTGAATGAGGTATCAATTGATTGCACTGTAAACTCCATCTGTAAGCACTGCTCTTCATCCTAAAGAAACTGACTGTCACGGTAATTATGAGCCATCGTGTCCCGTCTTGTCTTCCTGAATGGTTAAAGAATGAAGCACTAAAGTTAGCTGCAGGCTTCTGCATGCTGTCTGTCTCATCCATTAGGCCACATTTGTCACACGAGGGCCATTGAAGCAGCCCCGTGTTGTAAAACTGGCTTTCTGACATAGCCACCAGTACAAAGGCTGCCTTCGTCTGTGGCTGCCCTTTTACAGTGCAGATGGTCAAGACAGCTGGGACAATTTAGTGATCTGAGGCTTTTAAAATGCCCCCCAGGCATGATAAACAGCTTGAATACCCACTTGCATATTCCACGCAGGCTAAGATTATGTCTGAAAACAAAAACAGCACCATTTGTGTTCTGCAATGGGCAAAAGAACTGAAAAACTCCTCCAAGACCGTGAGATTAAAAAAAAAACCAACTAAACTATCACGAGCATCCCTGTAGAGTTTAAAATCTGTTCATTTATTTTTCTTGGACATGTTTTGTAACTGGAAATAGGTGCATGAGAACATCTGCATCATCTTGCCGGGATTTAAAGTCTGTGTCAGTTTTGAAGTTGCTGGTAGCCACCCAGTCAGAAGCAGCGTGCGATGTATGACGGAGCGCGCCTGATTACCAGCAATCTCACCAGCTGTTTAATGAACGCAGGGACCTCTTTCTCTGGAAATTAGTTTTCCCTTGAATACTGTGGAAGCCGTATCCAGGTCTATTTAAATGAGGTAACATGGGGAAGGTAAGCACCACCACATGAGCATTGTTTTCACAGTTCAAAGTGAGGAGAGAGTACTTTGCACTTCAAAGACACTCATCTGGGAGGCAGTACAGTGGGGGTGGGGTGGCGTGGGGGGGAGAGGGGACAGGAAATAAGAATCAGGGTAATTAACAACTTCTGCTCTGTAATAAACCGGAGACATAGTATACCTCTGCCTCCAAGATACATTCCTATTTTCATGTCCTCCTCACTCTTTTGCTTCCCTGCTCTTTTCTTTCAGCCTTTTATTTCGAGTTAGAGAGCTTTTTTTTTTTTTTACCTAGCAAGGCTGCCTGTGACTACATTATATTTATTACCTCACGCACAGGAAATTATTATCAAAAAACAAATCCATGTTGTTTTAATCTAACTGCAGCACTGATTTGCATGCTGAAAAGCACTGAGAAACATTTTTTTTATTCAATAAATCTTTCAGGACAGCAGCACTTTCTCCTTTTTTGTCAGGTAAAAACACATTTCAAAATAAAAACTATAGGTGTGATTTATTAAGTGTGCACATCACATCTTTTTTGGATGTTAAGGAGGCTACATAATCTGGGCTTTCTGTTTGGCTTTCACACCAGTAACTTCAAAAAAAAAAGAAAAAGTCCTTTAACCAAATTGGTACAGTTAGGTGATTAACATCATGGCCTTCAATGTATTTTTAAAAACCTGCTAATTCACTTACCGGCTAAGAGGAATGAAAGGAACTTTACGCTTATGTTTAAACGTATTTATAAGGCAGACATATTTTAGTTTCTCATTTCAGATGGCTTCACTGTGGGGTGTGTTTATTTAAGGATCACAGCCTGTGAAACAGTGAGGAGCAGATAAGTGAGGAACAAGGAATTTACATGAGAAACAGGTTCCCAGCCTGGATTTAAACTCTTAACATTGTAATGGTGAACAGACTTACAGAATAAGATTAAGATTCAATCTGCATTTAATGGAGGAGATCTGAGGCGGCCTCTACTTGAACCCTGAAATGTGAGATGTCACACAGGGCAGCCTATTTGACATGTCACCTACTGGTGAGAACTCGGAGCCTTTGATTGAGTTTTAACAATTACGGAAAATACTGTGACTCTCTTTAAAGTGTGTGAGCCTCACGTCGGCCACGATTGTGCCTGCTGTTGTCTTGAGGTACTAGTTTGTTAGGAGGAAATTAACAATCCTCTAAAATGTCCAGTCAATCAATACAAGTAAGAAAAAGGTTCGTGTTCATCGTGCATTGTTTCCTTAAGTGGTGCACTTTGTTTTAATGCTGTCCTGTAAGTGTATGATTGTTTTTGCTTCTGTTTGTTGACTAGAGATCATAGTTTGCCCACCTTTTCATTTAACACTGCATCAGTAATGGTTGCCAAAAATAAAAAATCCACCCGCTTTCTATCTTTACTTGACTTCCCACAATGGAGTTAAATCAGCATGCAAATACTCCCAGAGTGAGAGGGTCTTATTTTTTTTTTTCTCCAACTGGGGTAACAGTTGCATGTGTTTATTTTGAATTATTGAAGTGGATCTCAAACACACGATGTCAGCTCAAATCAATGCTTTTCTAAAACACAGATTTTAGGGGAGTCTTTTTAAAATCATTCCTCAAGTCTTTTTTTTTCTCAGAACAATTGAGGGAGGAGTCAGTTGTTGGGGTCAGCGTTTGGTTGAAATTGAGTGAAATTATGAGTAGCCCACCCCTTCACCTAACAAGCCCCCCTCCTTCCTCCCTCACATCTCCTCTCTATTGACGGGCTCGCCTGCATCATACTGAAGACCCCGTTGAGAGGATCTTTTCTCACTATAAAGAGAAGATGCAGCTCCGGCGCCTTTGAGATGATCGCCAGGATTTACTCCGCGCCTCTCTGCCCCTAACTTCTAAAGGGCAGGCACCTTCGGCTGTTTTCAAATAACCACCTGGACTGTTAGCACCCTAAAAACATTTACCTGGTGGAGTGAATGTGAATGAACTTCCCAGTGTTTGCTGCCAAAGCGTCGGAGTCATCCAAGACTGTGAGCATATTTTTCTTCTGCGCGACCAGCTGTGGTTCAGAGCCGGTGCGTCGGTGCCTCTCGGCGCAGTTTGTGTTGCAGGTGCGTGGAGGAGCAGCGCGAGGACAGATGGCTGCGCTGACGATACAACGGACCGACAACTTTTTGCACACATTTTTACAGGTTTGTTAGATTCTTTATTTTGTTTTAAGGCGGATACGTCTGTTTGCTCCCCCTTTTCTCTGTTGTGAGAGCGCGAGTGTCCGCAACTTGTAAAAGAGTATTTAGCTTCTCTGGTGGTAAAATCATTTTATGACAACTGAAACTAGCAGGAAACGAGGGAGGGGACTAAAATATTTTCCGTAATTCTTTACATTTAAACTTTTTTTTAAATTCATAATTAATTTTTCTATTTGCATGTTTGCCTAAAAATGTAATGTTTAATTTTTATCAATTTAAACTTTTAGGACAGGAAACCTGATGTGTTTTTGTATATTATTACACAGGACCGGACGCCCAGCTCTTCTCCAGAGGGGGCACCCAACGCCCTCTCCTTTCTGGCCACCACCTGCAGTCAGGCCTGGCAGGTGGGGAGCACAATGGGCTCAGAGGGCTCTCAGTTCCCCTATGAGGGCACCGTCAGCTCAACATCTGGAATGTTTCAGCTCTGGAGCAACGACATGGCACCCAGCACAGCCCTCAGCACACATCAGATGACCTTCACGGTGCCCAAGATGCAGTTCCCTGGACACATGCAGTCCGGCCTGGGTCATCATCATCATCACCATCACCCCCATCATCACCACCATGAGCTGCCTCTTACCCCTCCAGCTGAACCTCCATCATCCTACTCCTTTGAACTCTCCCCTGTTAAAGTGCTGTCCTCACAGCCACAGACCAACAGCCACTATTATCCTCAGCATAACAATGTGGGACAAAACTTCCCCAGCTTCCTCCCAAATTCATCAGGTAGGCATCATTTGTCCGGAGGCCATGTGGAAGAAGGGCAGCAATGGTGGAGCCTACCCCAAACCAACGCTACCCCTTCTAACCACCCCTTCTCCCTGGGCAGACAGCTGGTTTTGGGGCATCAGCCCCAGATAGCTGCTCTTCTCCAGGGCACCTCCAAAGGTCTGCTGAGCTCCACGCGCCGCTGCCGCCGCTGCAAATGCCCCAACTGCCAGGCGAATGGCGGAGGGTTGGAGTTCGGAAAGAAGAGACTGCACATCTGTCACATCCCAGAGTGTGGCAAAGTGTACAAGAAGACCTCACACCTGAAGGCTCATCTGCGCTGGCATGCCGGGGAGAGACCCTTCATCTGTAACTGGCTCTTCTGTGGTAAAAGCTTCACCCGTTCGGATGAGCTACAGCGGCATCTCCGCACGCACACCGGGGAGAAGCGCTTTGGATGCCAGCAGTGTGGCAAGAGATTCATGAGAAGTGACCACCTCTCCAAACACGTGAAGACCCACCAGACGAGGAAGAGTCGATCTGGACAGCCTTCACAGAGCACGGACCCTCTGCTCACCAACATTAAGAGAGAATAATCGCTATGGTTCTTCAATCAGAGACAAGACTGTGTGACTCACACTCACTGCCATAGGTTTGCACTAGAGGGTAAGCGTCACGCTCCCTGAATATATTCTGTTGTCAAAGCTCTGCTTTTGACTTCAAGTACTACCATAAAGTACATTTAGTGATCACTTTGAGTTACATAATTATGTGCTGTTTGGAGCCACACACCTTTAAAGAAAACTTGAAGCCTTTCTAAGCGATATTGTGAGAGTTTTTTGCTGCATTCAGTGTACGTTTCTTCAAGCCACACAAACAGATCTCGCCTGGAGTTAAATTAATTATATCCCTTTCACACTTTAAAATTAATTTAAATTTTGATCAAAGTTTGTTTCTTGTTATTTTTAATTTTGTGATGTAAATATTTTTTCATGTGATGAATTTGCAAGACATGAAAAACATTTCAAAAGGCTTTCCTAAATATGTTCCTAAATAAATGTATGCCTTAGTACAGCTCTGATTTCCGCTCCCTCGAACGAATGGATGAATGCCTGTGTTACTGTTGATCGTTAGAATTTTATTCCAAATCACGTTAATTTGTCTACTTGCAAGGTAAGATTTTTTTTTTTTTTATGTAGACATGAGTGTCTCCGAGCCACATACCTATCTGCTCTGAAGCAGTAATGTTCATTGCTGCAGATTAGCAAACATGTTAAATTTTTAAGTTCTCTGTAAATTGTGTATAAATATCACAAACAGTTTTATTTGTATTATGGCAGCATGTAAATTTTAATAAACATTGTCCTTCAAACTGTTTCTAGCAATGTTCTCTTTTTTACACCTGCAAGAAAGTGAAGTAAAAAGACCTTAAGGGTCAATCACAGTTTTAAACTCTTACATTCAGCAAATGTGTGAATTTCTGAGAGCAATATGAAGCACCCACTGAGCTAACTTTTTATTTAAATATTTTACTGCTTTCAGAATACAAGTGCTGCTCATTGTGCTGTTGGTGTGTGGGGGGGGAAGATGCTCATAAAAAAGACCTAACAACGGTGCCTGTTCAAAGATTTTCGCACCTCAAAGTAAATACTCATCCCATTGATGGGGCTGTTTGTCTCGCCCTCTGCAATCAAGTTCACAGTCATGTGGCTTTTAATGAGTGTTTTCATTCTCTCAATGGAGAAAATTGAGTCAACAGATGCAACAGAGGGCACTGGAGAGGAATTCCCTGTGAATAGGACCCCTGTTGTTGAGACCCCCTCAGCGGCGGCAGGAACTCCCTTTGATTTTGCACCCTTGTGAAAGTTAATACCCCCTTCCCCCCTACTCTGCCACAAGCCCCCATATATCACAGCCACGTTACGATCGGCTTCGCTTTACTGCCCAGAATGGGGCTTTATTCAAAGGCCAGCCAACCAGATGTCTGCTCATCCAGGGGTTTCTTCCCTTTGTTTTTAATCCTGTTTGAACTTTCTCCAGCTGGGATGCAAAAGCAAGCAAAATGCTTTGTCTTTGCCAGAGGTCCCACGGTGGTGTCTGAGGAACTCCACAGCAAATTTAAAAGTTTAATCTTAATCAAATCAGAATTTAAGACAATTCAGCGTAGACTGCACAGCCCATCGACTGAATTTCCTGTCTATTATACGTGGCTTTAAATAAAATGTACTTGCCTGACACAGAGGTCAAATACTTGCTCAAATACTCTGTATAGAAGGTTATGTATTTTTAAGTAAATAAGTCGCAAATACATAGAAAAACACACACACTTTACTCTGTTTCAAAGACACTTTTTAATACATATGATACAACTGTTTCTACTCAGTCAAACATGTCATTAACAAACCCTCTCTTGGTTTTATGTCCTTGCTTTTGGTTCTCTGTAGTGGTATTCCTTTGTGTTACATGCAAAACTGCCTGATCAGTAATTCCCATGAAAAACTCACCACTTCACATTAACTGCAGATACATTTTATGAGATGGTTCAAGTCATCTAATGCCCCATCTTTCAGTTTACTTATGGTAATTTAGTGTTGCCTTTTGGACCGATCGATTAGCAAGCATCTTCACTGTTAGCAGGAAGCATGAGGCCTATTGATCTTTGGTGCAGCTGTATGATTCAACTCAACTGAGAATGGAAGCCTTGTGGGGACCTCTATTGGCCACAAAGAAGAACAGACCTACTCCGCTCTCCTCTTTTTGACACAGTCCAGATAGAAACACAAATATCAACGCCTGTTCGTAAGAGTAGCGGAAAGCTAGGCTGCAGTTGTGTTTGGCACTGTTGAGGAGGTGGGAGCATGCAGATTTGTCAGCATCACTCTGTTTATGCAACAGCATGTCATTTTCAATGGGGCCAACTGGAACGGTGACATATTTTGGCATACCTTGGTCATTCTTCGTGGTACAAGTGAAAATGTGTAATTTATGGTATGCACTGTACAGTATTTAGTCCATGTGGCCAAAAGCTAACAGAGATTATAGAAATGGTGCACGGCTTTAATATGACAAAAGTGGACCGATGAAACAATTCTTATTAGTTTAAATCAATGCGCTTTTTTAAGGACCCCTGTCCCCCACAATCACAAGCAACCCACTTTGGCCTGTAAAGAAAGAAACATGTATGTAAAGATGTTGCATGCAGAACTTTGGGTCAGCACAGCAGGCCCTTTAATGCATATCTCGCAACTCCTCTGGAGTTGCCCAAAGAGTAAAAAGTATTCTGAAGTGACGTCATACCCACAGAGAACCTCCAGGGGGCTTCCTCATGCCTTTTTGTCCGGATCAAAGGGAGGCCGGTCAAACAGAATAACAGAGCAAAGAGGTGCTCTCAACATGGCGGCAAGAAAGAAAGTTCTTTTACTTGCAGATGAAATTTGAGCGAGTAAAGTACTTGTGGCACGTTCTGTCTTTCCCCTTCTTGTTGACACAAACGGCAAACTTAGTTGTCAGCAGGGAAATGAAAATAAAATGGAAAAATGTAACTGTGTTTGTCTTCGCAATGGGGCATCAGAAAACAAAAACAAAAAAAAAATCTTCAAGGAAGTTTAACAGAGAGCACAAGAGGAGCCAGAGCCACTCCTTCCACACTCTCACCTGCACAAACACATCCACACATTATTTCATTAACATACATTCAGGCACACACGTAACTCCAGTGACTTCCCCATGTAGGAATGGAATCATCAAACAAATTTCCCTTCCCTTTCAAAGAGAGAATATAAACTCTCAAAAAAGGTAAAAAGCAGAAACTGTCACAATGGTAAGTGTCCACGGAGTATTTTGTAACTATGAGTCCAGTGACATCCCACTGGGTGCTGTTCATGTACACTGAAGGTGATCAAGGCTAAGTCACCTCCCTTTAAATGGCTCTCTAAAAAGGAGCAAAGTCTTTTATTATAGTTGCAGCCCATATTTCCTTCATATGTTCCATCAGGTTCCTTTATTAATCTTCAGAAATCTTCACTGAACCAGGTAAGGTACAGTCTGGCATAAACAAATAGTGGAGTCTTGTATTACCAGCTCTGGCACCAGCTGCCGTCTTCCTGACCGATGACACACACGGCATCAAAGTTCAAAGGTCGTCCTCGGCTAGCTGGGCCAGGTTGCTGGGACGTCGTCCAGCTGAGGGACCCGACAACTGAGCCTGGTTTCCAGCATCAGAAGCCTGACCCCTGCGGCAGCCCTCTCCTGCTCTCTGCTGGGGAGAGAGGGGACGTTCATCACAAAGATATACCCCATTTTAATTTTCATATCAAAAAGAACACGATGCACCTTTCTATCCCAGCACTTTTCTTTTACAGCCTCAGCCTGAAAAATGCACTGGCCCACCCATCTTCAGTATGTTCCCCAGCACAAGTATAGGAAACAATTATCTGCGTTTGATAGGCATCTTTTTCTGACTTCCTTCTCCTGAATTCTGTCTCTGCCTACTTCCTGTTTGTTGTGTGCCAAGTCTGTCCAGCCTGAGTAAACAGAGAGTGAGGCAGAGAACAACAACTTCTGACCTGTCAGCACAGTCCCTCTATGGGCACGAGCCAAGTGATGACAGAGGGGAACTCTGCTAATGGTAATGCACTGAATCCCAATAACAGGATGCTCCTACCCTTCAATAAAATTCCAAGCTTCCAGGACAGCCAGGCCTGAATCATGTGAAGCTGTTGTAATCAAGTTTCCTTAAAAAAATTTGTAGATTTTTAATCATTCCTTTACCTTCCAACAGGGGGGAAATAACTCTTTTTATGACTCAACAATATCTCTACAGTGTTTGAGTGTCTGAGAAAATAGTTACCGTTTTACTCAAGTCTTTAAGCTTTCAAATGCCTTTAAGGAATCAGTGTAACGTTAATTAGACCTTATTTACCACTGTTGTGACGCTTTTTTGTTATTAATTAATTAACTTTTCATGTGAAATATTTACATGTGTACCATCGGACCAATCCTGCAGACAGATTTGTGCATACGTATACACTACCTGTACACTTTGTGTGGTTGGGGTGTACAGCCCATTTGACACAGCTTGACAGTTTGGCTGATCAGTTAAGCCAAGTCGGACATGTGATGGAGAAACAGTGTGGGAGTCAGCAGGGCATGGCTGGACCACAGTGGGCTGCAGAAGCAGGTAAGAACAGATAAGTCTCTAAGTACAGGAGTGCATGCACACAATACCATTTGCTGTTTTTTTTATTAATATTTCACTTTTTGCAACATTCCAGTCCAGAAGCCATAAAAGCTTAAGAGATAAATAGGCCATGCAGTGTCTGATGAACAGAAGAATTGAGTTTGAGTAAGCAGTTACTGCTGGACAGTGTCACTGTATGCAGAGATGAAAGAAACACAACTGACTTACATCCCTCAGCAAGTAGGTCTCATTGGATCCTTGGCTCTGGCCTTGGCTTGGTAGGTAGAGCGCGGGGAGGGAGGTGTTGTGAGAGTGAAGGGAGGGCAGCTTATGACGGTCAATGGAGGCAGAGGAGTGAGGCCGCAGGGCACTGGCAGCAGACAGAGGGGGCCTCATACTGCGGCCCAGGCTATTAGACTTGCTCTCTCGCCGCTGGTACTCAATAGGCGACTGTAAGGCTGAGAGAGAAACAACAGAGGTAGGTCTTATGAAACCCTGCTGCTGATTGAGAATCTTTTATAAAACAATGCATCAGAAGGATTTAAGTATGTATTTGTTGAGGAAATGAAGACATCTACGATAAGACGTATTTTCATACTATCACAACATTACAGCATTATATTGTTAATCATCACCTGCTTATACAGCGGAACCCATACACGGGAGCTCAGTACTACCAAAAAATCCTAAATAAACACAAGTGCTTTTGAAAACCATTGATTAACGTTAAGTTTTGTTGATGCTACATAAAGAAAGTTAATGGATCAATGGGTTCTTCGTGCCAGTGTTGTACAAAAAACACAGCAGATGATACCAAATCCTTACAACTTTAAAGTTATGGTTATGAAAGTACAAATTAAATGTAAAGCTGTGACATAACACCACGAAAATCCAGAATGACAATCTTTTATTTTTTTAATTTTTATGCAAAGCCAAAACAGTGAAAAGGTCGGTCAATATATTTACGCACACCAGAGGTCTGTATTTATGCTTTACCCTAACTTCATGCTATCTTGCAATAGCAAAATTTAATATTTTCTAACCTTCTTTTTTCTTCTAGATGTGCTGAGCGTATAAAGACTACACAGTCTTGTGAGCTTGTCGCATAGACAATAAATGAAAAATACTCTAAACTCCAAGCTAAAATATGACATAAATTACTCCCCGTATGTTTATATACCATTGCAGCATGTCATTCAATTTTTTGTCATCTCTCCCCCCTTAGTCTGTCTGTATTTCTACTGTCTCCCTATGCTATCTTTTTCTTTGCCATCACCCCCACTGACCCTCACTGACCCTAGTTGAGTGCTTGCTTATAAGGGATTGCTTCACTTCACCACGGCTTGAGGTGACTGTTGTTGTGATTTAGTGCTATATAAATAAATCTGAACTGAATTGGATTGAGATGCGAGTCTTCTTTACTCTGCTGGCACTTACCATTTAGGAAGTTGCGCTGGCTTTCCAAGATCTGAACCACATCATTGACCCAGGCTCTTCCTATCTCTGGGGAGGAGGCCTGCATCTGGAAGCGCACCACACTACCGTCAGGATTGCGTGACGTCAGCACAAAGCGCGCATCATCGCTGTCCACACTTGGCTCCACCCCCAGGCAGCTCACCTGAAACATACATGTATGATTAGACTTTGCTTGTTAAATGCTTTAGTAACACATGCATGCCTCTAAAAAGTCCACAAGACACAAGACTTCTAACCTGGGAGTGAGTTTAACTTTCTCTTTTCTTTTTATTAGTACTTACAGTTCATAAAAAACATCCTGTGTGGCTCATTTGACTTTATTAAGGCTTAGTAAGCACTCACCTTGATGCTGTTTTTAAATATGTATCCAGGGAGTGAGAAGCCTTTCTTCCTGTCTATTGGCTCACTAAAGATGACCAACTGCTCAAACAGGAAGACGCGTCTTTCCTTGGCACGAGACAGGAAGCCACTGTCCTGCTCTATAACAGTGAAGGTGTCCTGCTGGAGAAGCTTGCCCTGGGCTGTGATCTTACCCTGGTACCACCGAAAAGATAAAGCAAAACAAAAAAAACGGGGAAAGTACTTAGACTGTGGTTTTCATGAGCTGAACAGAAATTATTCCGAAGCAAATTTTTAGAGGAAAGATGATCCAAACATCCAGAGACATACCTCAAAACCTTGTAGTCTGCCCACATTCATCATGTCATTGCAACGTTTTGGCACAAAACACATCACTTCTACTGCTTTCTGTTTAAAAGGGGAAAAAGCCAATTACAAACACAGTAAGGGCAGCTAGTAAGTTGCTAGGAATTGCATTAGCGAGCTTAGAAAGCATTTATAGCGATCAAGTATGGAATAAAGTAAATAATTTTGTGAGCGATGTGAGGCATCCACTTGCTGTCTTCTTTAAACTATTACAATCTGCACTATTGTTCCCTCATATTCACTGAAAACAGGCCCAATTTTTTATTCCTCAAGCCATCAAATTTCTAAACATGGGCAACTCACAAGTTGGTAAACTGGTGTGGCTAAAATCATCCGTAAGATGTGAGGACAGTGAAAGTGTTTGCATATTGTGTGCTTATGGCTTATGTTGATGACATTGTTTTTACTTGATGTTTACAAATGTCAGCCACAATTTGCTGCAAGCGAATTTCCCCACTTGGACAAATAAATGTATCTATCCATTTAAGACGCAAAGAGTAAAACCCACCTCCAGCTCCTCCGTGTCCATCCCAGCTTTGGTGTAATACTTTAGGAAGTCCTGTTGAAATAAACACAGCACGGTCACCAGAGCGTTCCAGGTTTACTGCCCAGAGTAAGGAGAGGTAGTATTTATGAGCACCATGCTTGCTTACGACAAGGAACCATGACTCAAGGACTTTTACACACTATTGTTTAACTTTTATAATAAAAAGCCTCTTTCTCTCCTGCTTAATCGTACCCTGACCAGACAATACACTGTGTGTGATCAGCATTTATGCACAGAGGGTTGCATGCAAGTATTTTGTTTTTTCTACTTGTATGTTTGTAACCCCATAGCAGACACGGTGCTGGTGTTTGGCTAACAGTACAGCAGTGACATGCTTTTTACCTTGAGCAGAAGCTGATACTTCATGATCCTCTGGACAGGTTTGATGAGCAGGTCGTTGAGCTGCAGCCTGTGGCCCAGCTGCTGCCGGAGCTCCTAACAGTTTTGAAACGGACAGAACATTTTAGCAACGTGACAACACAAAACACGGCAGCTGTTGACCAGTATAATTCCTCTATGACCATAAAGCACAGGGTTTGCGACTAATACCTATTTGTCTTGTACTTGCTGTCAGTTTGAATAACAATAAATGGCAAATCACAAAACAAAGCTGCACGTACACAGTCGTGGATGATGTGCAGGCTTACATAAACACAACAGAAATATAAACAGCATTTTGAAGATGGTTAGACTAAACAGAAAAATTGCACAGAGTCAGACGTTGAAATTTGCTCACCTCAAAGTAAGTCTCGATATATTCTGAGACGATGTGTTCTGACTTGGGTTTGTTCTGACAGTACACAACATACATATGCAGGCGCCTCTCCTGCAATGCGAGCCACATTATAAAATTATTTCACGGAGCATTTTGTTAGCCACAGAGTAAAAGGAAAAGAAAAAAAAGACTCACCATGAGAAATACAGATCTTTAGCAGCATTACAAGTAAATGAAAATGCCCATGAAAGTGAGTACAAACATGAGCAATCAGTGTGCGGGTCTCTGGTTGCTCTTTGGGATGAAAGGGAGCAGCGCCATAATGATTTGTCTAAGACTGGGCCTTTGAAGCCGGCTCTGTCTGGTAGTGCCTACTCGTGTGTGACTAATTGGCATGGAAGTGCAGATGTGGCAGACCTGAGAGACCTAATGGAGTTATATGTAGATGAGCATCGGGTTATGTATAATTCACCCAGGTTGCCCTCTGTGTAACCAGAGCCTTTTAAAAGCTGCCAATATAGGAGTACACCTAGCAACAGACATGGCTCTGTAACCTAGAGAACAGCGAGCTGCTACACCTCAGTGGACATCATGTAACACTGCAGACAGCAACTGCTGACACATGAGGGTCACATGTTCATGTGTGTCTATGTATGCAGCACGTGTGCAAGTGAGCGCATGTGTTGTATACAAGTGACGCAGCTCTTGTTAAAAGCCGATTGGGTTTTCTGCTTTTCATTAGGGCCATGTTCCCAGTCTGCTTGTTTTCACAGTTTGACACCGTGCTTAGATTTAGTTACAAGTTTTTTTATTCCCCCACAGGCTTTTTAAGTTAATTATCCACAGGGCTGAGCCTTATTGGATTGTTTAAAGAGCTACAGTGAGAGACAGCAAAAGACACACATTTAAGTTAACCGCTTTCACAAAAAGTAGCGACTTGGTAAAATTATGCATCGTGTCCACGTCGTCTGCATGCGCCACCACTTACCCAATATGCATAAATCTAATTTTGCCTGCTGTATCCGTGTTGCGACCTTATATTGACTCTGGCTCTATCCTATTGGCAGAACAATGTACTGAACAGGGAATCTTTTTGCACGTGTCATCATTCTTGAGTCAAGATGTGAAAGAAAGAGGACCCTGCTTTTGGGAGGGGTGAAAAAAAAATCTTTCCTATCAAAGAGTCTGAGCTTAAAATTTATTATTCTTCCTTTTATTCTTGTTTGCTTTTCAGACTGTTTTTCTCTGGTGTTTCCTGACCAGTCCTCCAGCCCAGACTGCAAGATCAGACAGCGTGTCATGTGTGTATGTGTGTGTCAGCCATGTGCACGCTTGTAAAAACACAGCCTGACTAAGACGTATCAGTAACAGAGGAGAGGAAGGAGAGATGTTGGCAGCCGAGAGAGACGGAAAGAGGTATGGTAAAGGATAAACAGGAGCTCTGTGTTTTGTTTTCTGTAGCTCTTTTTTTTTTTAACCTTTATTCCAAACAGCACAAAATAGTAGACCCAGACACGTGCACTGTGTGCGTACGTGCGTTTGTGGGTGTGTGTGTGTCTTTACACCATACTCACATGTTTAATGAAGAGCTGAGCCAGCCTCTCCGGCTCTGACAAACACTTCTCCAGCTCTCCCAGGAAGTAGCTGCATAGAGGAAAAACACACATACATCCACAAAACGGAAGGTCAGATTTCCCTCCTGCACTTTTGTTCCTTTGTCCTCTCTGAGCTACAAACACGTACTCTGCAATTTATTGTTTGCCTTTCATTTTGCATGCAGTTAGAGGAAGCGTATATTTTTCACACACTTTCCTCCTCCCAGAAAAAAAATGGGGACTTACTCTTTATGCCAGTCAAATATTTGATGAATGTTCCCAAAAACAATTTTGTCTTTTCCCTTCATGTCCTCCGATACGCCTTTGGCGCTCATTGTGGCCATGTAGCCCTGTAAAAAGGAGAGAAAGCAGCCGTTGTTTCTTCAGTCCTGCAAAAATCTGTAGCTGGCTCAAAATAGTAAAAGTAAATACAGTGAAGTTGTTATAACAAAGAGCAGCAATCACACACCCACTGTTATGGAGCTTTAATTAACGTTCAGATGGCAAGAATTTGTTTCTGAACCAAAATATCTTGAGCTATTTTCGGCACCAGGAGATGGCTCTCTGGCAACATAATACTCCTCACACTAATAATTCACAAAATCTGCTTAAGATTGGAGATGGTGTGATGGAGGCAGACCAAAGTGTGGAGTAAAGTGACAGAACTGTGATGGTTAAGCTTTAGAGCTCGCTTTGAAAAACTGGGTGGATGACTAAGTCTGCCCTTTTTTGTCAGGGAGATTGTGTGTTCTTAGCTGCCAGACTCGGTGGTTTACCTCCACTATGAGCCCCAGGTCTGACACATAGTACTTCTCAGTCTCAATAAGCTCCTTCAGCACATACCTATAAAAATATAAATGAGGAAAGATTAGGGTTATCTTACTGAATACTTTCTGCACGCTGTAAAACACTTCTTTTTACACATCCCAGTTTCCTAATATATTTCCAAAATGGAAATAATAATAACAAGTTTATAAGGAGTTTCCTGGCAATGAATATGTGATTTGTTACAAGCTAGAGAGAAAACACAGCTAGTATTTAGACCGTACACTCTCAGTTCAATAAATCTAATTAATTAAGAGAATTATTAACTGAGGATCAGCTAAACGTGCAAAATTTACACAAACACTTATGTTTATGTTTGCCATGACTTGCGAATGCCTCACACTCTTTGAATGAATAGAGTTTTACCTCTTGTCAGGAGGAAGGCTAAGATGCCACGTCATGACCAGAGCATGGAGCATGCGTCATGTGATAACTGCTAATTAATGCTTAGTAGTGTTGAAAGCTCAACAGATAAG
>VOQK01043011.1:21333-34768 GCA_015052645.1 Benitochromis conjunctus | reverse complement strand
GGTTAAGAAGATGGATGGTAAGAAGATGGATGGATGGATGGATGGATGGATGGATGGATGGATGGATGGATGGATGGATGGATGGATGAGTCAAGGGTAAATTTACTTTAATTTATGTCTGAAATGCAAAACCAGATAAAAATGAGAAAACAAATCTCTTCTCCTCCTTTCAGGTGATTGATGCAGATGGATACGCGCTAAGTGGTCGTCCACCAGAAGAAGTCTGCTCTAACTTCTGTTTATTGATTAGTTGAGGAGTGAGTGCTGCTGAGCCAACAAATCAGGCTAAAAGCGTTGGCTTTAATGGAGCAAACTTATTCACAGCCCCCTCCACTGTGGAGTTCCCTGTCAATCCCATGGCCTCTTGGGATCACATAGGCAATTTAGGCATTACTGGACTCCACAAATAAATAAATAAAATAGACAGACATGTGGGTGCCCATACACTTTTTTTTTCCAGAGAGGCCCTCCTGATGGGCACACGGGTGCAGGCTGTCAACCTGTTATCCAGAGTCATCAGCCTGTCAGTGTAACAATACACAGCATTAGAGGCAAGCATCCTGCTGCTCAGCACTGTGGCAAACATGTCAAATATCCTGCTGAGTTTGAGAGACTTAGAGATGCCATTCAATACTAGCACCTTGTGGCTTGCAGCTCTGGGGAATTGTGGCGATCAACACATAGGCACCAGAGGCCCGCCTGCGTCATTGCTAACAATTCTTAACACAACACCATACTTATCTTCTCGATTCTTTCTCTCTCACTCACTGCCCTCGCCACCTTATGCTCTTCAGCCTAGACTCAGCTGCTATATTACATTTCACCCACTCAGAGGAAATGGACACCCTTCCCATCAACCAGCAGGACCCAGTCTGCACTCATGCTCAAACTGAAAGATCTGAAAGACCATGAGGCACAAAGTAACCGAAGCACACGACGGAAAATGCTCTAACCAAGGTACTTTTTACAATGAAACATTTAAAATCATAAATTGAACTCAGAGCTAGAGCTCAATAAAAACACGAAATTTGGGCCATATGGTCTTTTCACCCTTGTCTCTCCCTATTTCCCCCTGCAGGCTGATTCATGTGCATTTTATTTGTGCTAGTTTTGATATAAATCCTGGCTTTTTGCTTTTCTTTCAACAGCCACCCCCCTTTCTTTTTCACCCCAACTCCTTTTGCTCTACAATAAGTTCCTCCTTCTGCCACCCTGTTTGGCACACTAACGCACTCTTACCCCCTGCATCTCTGTGCACTGCGGTGTTTTTCAGATAATGACTGGGAGCAGGACACTCCACAGCTCCCTCCTCTAATGCAATGGCCTCCACTGCACTGCCCAGAAGCTGCTGAGTGCAGCACAAGTTCGACATGCAAAACAAGCTAGCAGAGAAGACAATGCTACAGAAGGAAAGAATAAGGTTTTTAAAAAGTTTTTAATCCTTTTTTATTATCCTTTCTTATCCTTCTCTTTGATATTAAGGCTTAAGCAACTGAATCCACAACCTCAGGAATCCTCTGAAAGTCTAAAGTTGACAGATAGAAGGAGAGGCTATGGGGTTAGCTGCTGGGAAGAGCAGGGATTCTATATATAGGTTAAGCAGGAGAGGGGAAAAAAAGATGCCAGTGTGATTAAAGTTAAAAAGTTCAGTGAGAGTATGGGAGGAAACACTGACGAGACGATCGGAAGGAAGGCCATGAGGGCACAAGCGACATACACTTGAGTGCACATAAGCAGGAACTGTGATTTTTAACTGTGGGCAATGCAACAAAGACATATGTGCAGCAGCTCAACTCTTGTCCTCCTTGTGTGTGCCATATGTGAGTGTGTTCGTGTCAAACCTTTGGAGTGACACACTGCAGTCAGACAAGTGAACAGTGGTTTCCTGTCCTCCTACTGACCTAGTTTATGCGCATGCACACACACACACACACACACACACACACACACAGAAAGTGATCATTAAGCCCAGTGGAAATAAGAAAAATCATCACTACATAACATCAGCAGCATCATGCTCGTGTTTACAGTCAGTCCTGCCTCTTTGTACCTCATGTTTCATTTATGCTATGAATTCATTTAGTTATGGATAATACCCAGCCTGCTGGGCAGCTCAGTGTTGCACTTCCAGTCAGAGGACCAATGGGAGCGGCTGTCAGCCTGGGTGTATGGGGCGGGGCTCAGCTCGCTCTTCATCATCTCCACCCTCTTCCACACTGTCGCCTGGAAGAAGAGCCACCTACGGTATATACATATACACATGCACTGTAGCACAATATTTGTGATACACTGATTATTTTAAATAATATATCACTTTTAACAATGATGTTTCATATATAAACAGTGTCACTGAGTCGTTGCTGAGCTGTTTCTGCTCCCTCCTCAGGTCTGTGGAGCAGTGTTTTCACATGTGTGACAGGATGGTGATCTATTTCTTCATCGCTGCCTCCTACGCCCCTTGGTAAACAAACTAGCCTGCTAGGCGTGTGTGGGTGTGTGTAAACTGTATATATAAGTAAGTACATTATTCATATTTTATTTACATAGCTCATTTCAGCACCTACAAAGGGCTCTGAATAAGAATTAACACAGAAAAGATTATTAAAATCAACATAACAGCAACAGACAAAACACAGAACACCCCCCCAAACACACACACACACGCACACACACACACACACACACACACACACACACACACAACAACAACATATTACAGATATCAAATAGTTTTTTCAAAAACTGGCACTCAGAAAAAAGAGAGGTCTTCTGCTAAGCACTAGAGAGGGTTTGTTGAGCTAACTGCAGGGGAAATTAATTGTGAGAAAACCTATGTACCCTCCTGTTCTCAGTCATGATGAAGTTACATAGACTGTAAATAAAAGATGGCATTATTATCCCCCCACCCCCCTTTCTTTTTAATCAGATGTGACAGGCAAGTAGGTCTTACTGAAAATTGGTGTTAACGTTGACTTGTCGACTAAATATTATAAGATCATAGGAGATTAAATATAAAGTTGTTTCAGTGACTAGAAAATAAAGTGTAAAAGTTTGTCGTATTTTTTTATTTTCATGTCACCAGAGGATTTTCATTTTCATCTTATTTTTATTTGCTGGTGAAAGTCTCAATACATTGCCACCGGGTTTTTGTCCTTGTGCATTCGTTTTTGTTTAGTTGTCATCTTGTTTTCATAAGACAAAAAGGTTGGTGGATTCATAGTGAAAATTATTGGTCAGCGAAATTAAAACTGCTGAAATCCTGGAGACACTGCAAACTCAGCATCTCATCGGTGACAAGTTAGCCAAAGCATACCCTGCTTTATGAGCTGATTGGAATAATAGTTAAAAAAAATAAACATCATGCTGTGTTTTTAAAGATTTAGAATTAGAAGATGAATCCATGAACTCATGTGTTTGCTGTGGATGTAGTGCAAGTGAGGAGTTGCGTCATTTTCTCATTCTCTCAGACTTCTTTTTGAAACTAGAGGACACGCTCCCTGCTGGTCATGCAGGGGGCGTGTGGTCACATGACTAAAGGCATTATAGATTAGGAAGTCTTGATTAGAAACCTTGCTAAGTATTACACTGACTGTAACTCATTAATAGCGTCTTGGCCAAGTCTAAGAAGGGAAGCACAAAAGGTTTAAGAACCAATTACAGTGTTTGGAGTGGTAATATATTTTTACAGCATCCCTCATTTCAACATGCCAGGACTGAACAACAGTCATTGCGCGTGTCAAAATGACAGGTGTTCATTTTAGAGAGGTGTTCATTGATAGATTGATTGATTGATTTTTTAACAGGCTAAACCTGCGGGAGCTGGGTCCCTGGGCGTGCCACATGCGCTGGTTAGTTTGGGTCATGGCGTCTTTTGGAACCACCTACGTCTTCTTCTTCCATGAGAGGTGTGCTCACATATTTCTTTTCTTAGCATGTCAAATATTTAAACGTCTTTTAAACTTGATTAAGCTTTTTCCAAGCGGTTATTAAGGTTGCTTCTTAACTGTATGCTCATTAACACCCATGCTCAGTAACCCGTTGCTGTCATAGGTATAAGCTCATGGAGTTGATCTGCTACACAGTGATGGGAGTTTTTCCTGCCCTGGTCATCCTCTCAATGGTGAGGCCACTCACATTTTCTGCTGCTCTGATTGGGTTTAAAATGACTCCATTCAACAGTTTAAAAATAATAAACTTAATGCCTCTTCTCAGCCGGAGCAGTCCGGGTTGTGTGAGCTGCTGGTCGGCGGGGCCTGCTACTGTTTGGGGATAGTCTTCTTCAAAAGTGATGGCATTGTCCCATTTGCTCACGCTATTTGGCACATGTTTGTAGCTATGGGAGCGGCCATACATTACTACGCCATCTGGAAGTACCTCTACGCCCAGCCACCCAACCACCAGGTCCACACATCCAGATGACATCAGCATTCACCTCACAGGAAGTAACGCCTGTGTTTGAGAGAATTTGAGGAGATGATCCTAGCTGTGTCCACATTCAGGGGCTGCCTCATTTTGAAGGTGGGGGTAAACTTGCACTTTTTAGTGTGATAGAAACCAGAACTAATGGTGCATTCAGGTCACTCTCATCAGTTCGAAATGTCATACATTTCCATGTTTATCACCAAAAAGTTGCCTTCAAGCAGCCAGTGAATGAATGGGTTAAACGGGTCAGACAGCAGTGTACCAGGGTAATGAAAAATATCACTTATCTGTAGTACTTTGTATTTACAGTCATATCCAGAGTGCTAACAAGAACACACATATGCTTGGTTTATTATGCACACTGTAATAATTAAGAATTAAATCTTTTTCATCGTCTTCACTCTCCTACTGTTCTAAAAATAGCAAGTTTATTTGTGTAGCACCTTTTAAAAAGAATTCAAATTACTTTAGTTTATTTTGGAGGATAAAATAAAACCATAACAGTGTGCTGAAATAGAATAAAACACCGTAATGCACACACAGCACAGTGAGAAACACAAAGAAATTGTTTAAGTCCTGTTTTAAGACAACGGTCTTGGGATTTTCCTTTGTGTTGCAGGTGCTTCTCCTTGTTTAGCTTTGAATCTGGGACAGGAAGCAGAGCCGCCCCAGATAATGACTGATGGAGTCAAAGATGTGAGACCTTAATGTGACGGCTTTGATTCAGTCTGAGAGGCAAAGAGTGGAAAGTATTCCTAAAAAACTTGCCCGCTTCTTGGAAAATTCAGAAAAAAACTCACGTGACTGTATCAGTATTTTATTCATTCAGATCTTCTGCCGTCTGGATTTTAGACAGGAAGTTAATCAACCCTTTTTAATTTAATTCTTACTAACCAACTGAATTCAATCACCTCCAGCGATGCGATACCTCCTGACTTTCCGAGCTGATGAGGGCAATCGAATGCACCGTTTAGCGGTTCATTATCACGTTTGGTATACATGAAGGATAAATATAATCAATCTGAACTTCAAGCTCCTGAACTGGGACACCCTCCCCCCCCTTCTCAGATCATTTTAGTTCACTTCTAACAGTATTTTGCAGGAATTTGGTTTCAGGGGTTGATTACTATTCTTGGAGATTTCACTCTGTGCCGTGCACGCCCAAATTTCGTGTGCATTGTCTCATTGTCAAGAGGAACATTTTTACGATTGGCAGACTTGAGTCACGATGAATTTTAGCGTTTATACTTTGATTACACGAAGCAGGCTGCAACATCAGTAACTTACTATTCCAATTCAGAGCTCTAGATAGTATTATTACTGCTATTATAAGTTGTGCTATCTACATCGTAGTATGATTTTAACAAAAGTTGTTAAGTCGACGACTTCCTGTGAAGTTTTTTTTTAAACAGGATCGTAGATTTTTTTTCTTTTGTTTTTATTTTTTTAAGTCAAACACTCAGATATTTGTAGTTTTAGTCTTGGAGACTTTACTCGTGTGCTTCCACATTTACCAGACTCCACAGAGTCGATTTTTGAGCATAAACACTGAATTCTAATAGTTTACTGTTGATTATTAGGTTTAGTAGGCGAAGATACAGTATTAATCAGAGATGTACAGTATAATGTCGACATCATCTCTATTTTCTTCTGATCTTCTCGTAGTGTTACTCGATCATCTCCTCAGTCTTCATCCTAAACAAATGGAAAACAGTTGATAGTTACAACCTGGTTGGAGCTCAGAGGGGAAAACCACTGTCTGATTCAGCACTGCCAGAAGACTTACTGCCGTTAACTGATAGCACACCACTACCGTATACATATGTTTCACACTTGAAAGGAAACTGAAGCTATAGTATTGTTGAACAATCTGGCCCGATATTAAAGGCATCTCAGGTGCGTGTGTGCTCGCGCGCGTGTGCTCGTGTGTGTGTGTGTTTGCCCGAGTGTTTGTGCCTGTGTGTATCCTATTCTATCTGACTACCATGAATCCAAAGCCTCTAACTGGCTGAGTCTATGTTTACACGTGAATGCATGTACCTTGAACACATCAAAATATATTTGAAACATGTATGTATTCTTAGCGTCAAGTCATATGCTCTGCCTCGTGGTTTAAAGGAGAAAGCAGAGTGTGATTAATGTGGCGAGAGGATTTTAAAAGGTCGAAGCAGCTGGTTGTTAAAAAAAAAAAAAAACGTTTAAAACTTCTTTTTATTATAGTTTCACTGCAGTATGTCGGATCATCTGGGCTTAAAAGTCCAAGGAAGCCACATTAAAAAGGACCACTGCAGCTGCTATGGTTGCGTGCAGCTCTAATCAAATAAATGCAAAGCTGTTTTTATTTATTTATTTTTATGCTGGCACCTCCCCATACAGCTTCACCTGCTCACTCACATCCCCAAGTAGGGCAGCTGCCTGAGAAGTTTTCTGCACGTTTTACATATTTGGCAATAGATAGAAAGATTTACAGCTGTAACACCTGGACTCTTTACCCCTTGAAAGCCCACTAGCAGTAACCCTTGAAGCTCTTTTCTGCCATGTTTCAGGGCTGCTTATCGAACAAAATGACTGGGCGTACATCTGAAATGGGTGAAGTTCATCTCTGCCTGTGCAGCTACCCCTTGGGAAAACCTGGAAACTATTTTAACCGTCTAAAGTCTGAACCATGAAATATATGCCAGAAATGTAAAATTTTTTGAAAATGTAGAGTTTATTGACCTTTGTGACAAAAGTTTTTTTAATCTGTATAATTTGTCAAAAAAACCAAAACCAAAACAGAAACACTGATGATCTCAAAAATCTCACAAAAGCTCATGTATTAGATATGACACACTTAGCATTACAGGGCTAATAGTCGTCATAACATCTTTACTGATATATACTGAGGTGTGAAAACTGGCCATTAAGGGCCGAGGGGAGGTCGTTAAATCTCGTTTTTTGGGGGGAAAGAGTTTGTACTTTAATAATACTTTAAGCAACGCTGTATGTCTGTGAAGGTTCTCAGTCATCCAGGTCATCGCAGTCTAAGGAGCTTGGAAAGAAAAGCGTCTGGACTTCTTTAAGTTGCTTGAAGACGTTTCACCTCTCATCCGAGAAGCTTCTTCAGGTCTAACGTCAAAAAAAGGTCAAAAACTCAGGAGAGTCTTCTACAAGCACGACATCCCGGTGTACTTCAGACCCACACACAAAACTGGTTCATCCTAAACACAATCTTAACACGTAGTGTATGCTGTACAGTGTAGCGAGGAATGCTCAGACCTCTACATTGGAGAGACCAAACAGCCACTTCATAAACGCATGGCACAACATATAAGAGCCACCTCGACAGGACAAGACTCAGCTGTCCATCTGCATCTAAAGGACAAAGGTCACTCCTTCAAGGACACCAGTGTTCACATTTTGGACAGAGAAGACAGATGGTTTGAAAGAGGAGTGAAAGTAGCCATCTATGTCCACTGTGAACGACCATCTTTGAACAGAGGCAGAGGTGGTTTACGACACCAACTGTCTGCCATCTATAATCCAGTTTTGAGATCCCTTCCCAGACGCCTTAACACCCACTCACATCCTGGACCTTCTGACCTCAGGAAATTACATAATAGGGTGGGGCTAGGTTTCACAGCGGGTTCACCCGACACCTTGGCTGATTGTGACCTACACCCGTTTTCACACCTTGGCTCGTGTGATTAGGTAGAGAATCAACAAGGGGCCCATGTCCCTCTCGGGGGACACGCCCATAGGGCTTAAATCTGGGACTCTCCACCATTTGACCTTTGACTGAAGAAGCTTCTCGAATGAGAGGTGAAACATCTTCAAGCAACTTAAAGAAGTCCAGACGCTTTTCTTTCCAAGCTCCTTAGACTTTAAGCAACGCTGCACAAACCCCCTAAATTTGCTGCAAAAATCCGCAAAAGTTTGCATTTGGAGTTAAATCAATCACTGTGATGAGCACTTATGAAATACTGTTTATTTGCCCGTGCAAGTGCAGTAGGTCACGAGACAACGCATAAGGTGAGAGTCACCTTTAAATGTCGAGGTCGACACACAAACCTGGATTCAGATCCGAACCGCAGCTCAGTTTTTCCTCTATCGCTCAACGTGTTTTAAGGATAAGCCGCTAACTAGTGGACAAAAACCGACAACCAGCACAAAACTGGACTGAAAACAAGTTGTTATTTCATAATATCACCTTCTTTGTGTAGCCACTGTTGCCTCAACACACCTAATAATCATTCTTCATTCTATAAGGGTCCAAAAATAACACGATGACACCAAACCTCAGATAAGAGAGATAAAATAGTCTGAGGGTAACACAATACTTTATCATTTTGTACATTTGATCTTCAGTCACTGGGGAGTGGCGAATGAACCTTAGCATGCAGGGAACTGCGTTTGTCGCAGGGTGAATATCTTATTTAAACCTGAAACAGAGCTGCTTTGGAGTACTCGTGCTCTCAGTGTTTACTCGAGTCTCTGGGATGAACCAAACAACTGAGAGAGTTTACAGTTTGTCTTGTATCCAAGCCAGTTTCGGCTGCGCTGAGATAAAGTAAAGGATTTGATGCGTGTCTTGTCTTGATGTATGTATGTGTCTCATTCAGACATATACCCCACCTGCCTTTGTAAAGATCTTTATAACAGCGTCCACGAAGCCTTCGTGGACCCTCTGTATATTATTTATAGACGCTGTGTGATTGTGGAGCTGCTGACTCTGTTCTCAGTCCTGCTGGTGTTTTCTTTCTGGTCCTAAAGGACTGATTATATTATCCCACCCTTATTCTAGTTTTCATATTGGTTATTGTGTCCGTGGTGCTTTTTGTGCTGTGATAAGCCGATATGATGCCAACAATGCTTTTATCTTTTCTATTTCTCTTGTAATAAAAAAGCTTTTTTCATGCATTTTTATGTCGTTTTTTTTAAAATAGTGTTTCACCTTTTCTTGTAGTTCATGTAGGGAAAAAAAAAAAGGTTATTTACATGAGTAGTTTTGTTATACCAAAAACACGTTACAAAATGAGCTCCAGATGTATCTAAACGACATTATAGCGACCAGTCTGTCCTTTGATCTTGTTTCATACCATTTTAATTCAATCAAGACATCATTTTCAAGGAGACTGAAATAAATTGAGGCAGACTTAAATTATATAATTAACCTCATGTGAGAAGAGGAAATGAGACATCAGAAGAAGAAAAAAAGTAGGTAAACATACAGTCACTATAAAAAACAATGTACATACATTTTAAAGTTTTACATAAGAGGACATAATAAAAAAAAAAAAGAATCTGGTCCACAGCAGGTCTTAAAATGAGGTAAATCCAACCTTACATTAATAAGAAAAAATTATTTAAAACACTATGCAGAAGGGTGTGAAAAGGTCAGTACACCCATACTGCTGCTATAAGAATTAAGAGGGAAAGCAGGCGCAGGTGCTGCTAATCAAATGCACCAATAGGCTGAACTCTATTCTGCTCAGTAATACTTTTATCTCTTTATAATCTTATTGGTGTGGTGTGGCCCTCCACAGAAGTCCCAGTTTCCTCATGGGGTAATTATTAAGCCCATTCCTGCACTTGATTAACTGAATATCAGCGGGTGTGAGCATCTCTATGAAAGCAGGGGTTCTGTTACTCTGCCAAAGAGGACAGACATCAGTGATGATCTTAGAGGAAGGAACTGCTCTGGGAAATCCATCATTCTACAGCAAGAATTTGGGCTTTTGTATTTATTTTGTAAATAAATTATGACACTGTGCATTATCTCATGATGATGTTCATCTGAGGTTGTATAAGTCATTTTAAGACCTGGTAAGGATTAGATAATTTATATTAAATATTATATATAGGGTGTAGCTCTATTATCAATGCAATTACCCTAAAATTAATGAAAAAGTGGAATATATAAAGCCACGTGTTAAAAGACCACGTTGTTTCCTTCTTATTCGGATCTACCGCTGTTCTCCGTGCTAGTATCGCCCCTGTCCGCCAGGGGGAGTCGCCTCTGCACACTCTGGTGCCAAAGCAGGTGTAGCGAGGTGAAGCATCGCGTGTAGCTCGGCTGTTTCCGTCGCGGCTCGGCAGTGAACCACTGTGGATGTGGGAATGCGGTTGCCGGAGGCTGTGGGCATTGCTGGACACTCGGCGGAGATGTACGCACGGGAGCAGGAGCCCACAGCGGCTGGCTGTCGTCCAAGTTAACGGGCTGTTTTGGGGATGTGGGTTGGACCCCCGGACGGCTGGGTGTCGCTCGGAGCAAGGCAGCTGGGTGTTTTCTCCCCCCCATTTATACAGCCTGTGATTTTTCTGCACGGTAGGGAAATAAGAGAGACGCCAGGAAGGATTCCCCAGCACTATGGAGCCACGCATTGCAGACAGCGTGAGTACAAACGTACAGACACCAGCAGAGCCCTCGGGGGACTGGGCTCGCCTCTGCTGGAACCACTCATCAACTTTTCCGCGACCTATTTTATTGACGGGCAGACGCGTCACTGCTTTCTGCACCCCGATATGTAAAAAACAGGGTTTCTCTCTCTCTCTTTTTGTTGAGTGTTGCGCAGGTGTCCAAACAACGTTAAGATTAATTGATAATTAATTGTATGTAACGAGCTCGCGCAGTAACACAGACGCACCTGCTGCCATCAGAGGTCGGCTGCTGTGAGTTTTCCGCGCCGCGCCTGACGGCTCATCAGCGGATTAATTTCTGAGGATCTTCTCCTGCCTTTTGTTGCTACGGCGGTTGCTACTGACGACCAGTGAATCCAAAGTCGTAAACAGACGCACCGGCTGTAAATAACGGGCAAGTCACAAGTTCAGTCGTATATTATAATGTAGGCGTGGGCTTTTTTCCTAAACGCACTGCTTAAATCTGACCTTCTGCTGGTGAAGACAAGGACAGGCACAAGTCTGTGTGACATGGTTACCAAATGTAACACGACCTCCTGGGTTACTAAACGCAACCCAATTTACCAGTGCAAAAAGGTACGCCCTCCCTCTATGTGTGTTTGTTTCTTTCTGCGTGTAGGATTGAGTTAACTGCAGCCAAGTAGCCAGATTACCGTGGATTAGCTGGCATTTAAAATAGTCACGTTATCCCACTAGTCCCTGCACAGTCAGCTACAACAACACCTTTTAGGTTGCCTGCCAAATGTTTCTGCAGTAAAGGAAGTTAGGGTTGTAAGAGGGAACCGGGTGCAGTTAAAACGGGCTGCATGAGGTTCTGCTTTCACCTGCTGAGACCGTCACTACAGGTCTATCGGTCAAGAGTTGACGCAAAGATACGAATGAAGCTGACCCACCTTACGGACGTAGACGGGAAACAGACTTTTTAGGATGTATGATTTTTTTTATTATTTTTTGGGGTGGGTGAGTGGGGGTTAATCTGTTCTAGTGAGGTGAAGTTTTTTGCAATACACTCAGTCAAATGTCTGTCTCAAGCATGAAGGCAGATGAATATAATATGAATATTGGCGTCAGCTCATCGTAGCTCGCCGTGATCGTATAGTGGTTAGTACTCTGTGTTGTGGCCGCAGCAACCCCGGTTCGAGTCCGGGTCACGGCATTGTGAAACAATGTCACGGCAGATGAGTTTCTTTACTGAATTTCCCGGAGGAACCCCTCCGAGGGATTAATAAAGTTTTATCTTATCTTATCTTATTTAACTGTGCCAAAGTCTTGAGCCACCCCTCATTTCTTTATATTTTGCTTGGAAAAAGGTAAATGGGTGCAGAGATTTATTGAAACGTGTTGAACAAACATGGAAATACAGTTAGAGAGTCAATAACAACCAGCTTGAAAGTCAATATTTGGTATAACCACCTTTATCCTTCACCACAGTCTGAATTCTCTTAGTCAAGCTTCCTTGTCATTTCTTCTTCAGAAATATTTCTCCAGGCTTCTTGAAGGACATTCAAAGCTCTTCTTTGAATGTTGGCTGCCTTTTATTCTGTTTTCTGTCAAGATGATGCCACACTGCTTCAATAATGTTGAGGTCCGGGTTCTGGGGAGGCCAACTGAGGACGACTGAAAGTGTTCCACTGTGTGTTTTTCTAAAGTATGACTTTAGTGCACTGATTGTGTGTTTGGGATCATTGTCATGGTATTACACGATGGATGGATCAAAATCTGATGGTACTTTTCTGTTTCCATAATTCCATCAATTTAGACCACGTTTAAAAAAAACTGCAAAATGTAAACAGAAGAGGGGTGGCTCAAGACTTTTGCACAATACTGTATATATACAAATGAAATATAAAAATGAGAAAATCCATTAGCAGGATCATTTTAATAATTTAGCAGTTTTTTTTTAAAGTGCTGATTTCAGGCTTTCTAATGTGGTGATTTGCTGCTTGACTCTGTTCTTTAAAAATGTAAAGAAATAAAAAAAAATATTTAAGTAAATGTTCTTCCAAGTAGTCAGCCTTAGGTCATGTTCTGTGATTTATTTATTTTTAATGCAAAAAAAGCATTATTTTAATACACAAAAAAATTGTTGCAGAGAGAAAATTCTGTGCTATTGTGTTGGCACAAAAATAATCTATTGCGTGTTTATTGGTTTATTTTGTCCCCCAGAAAATATTTAAACCTGGCGAGTAATGAGATCTGGTGTCATAATGAAATGATCATAATGTAGTGATGTGTCCATAATATTAAACATAACAACCACTGCAGACACTGCTTGATTTTCACAAAAGCAGTTTCTTTGCAGTATCAAATGTTCACCTTCAGCACAGATCCAGAATCCTGGCCGGCTTTTTTTTTTCCTTTTTTTTTAGCAGAGCCAAAGTCAAGAGCCTGGCGTGAAAACGGCTTAGTGCTTTCAATAAAATCATTCAAAAGCTAAAAGCAGACAGCATTATTTAATCCCAGAGGACGTAGACAGGCTGTTAATGATGAATGGGATCTTTCAGCTTCGACCTGAACATCATCTGTTTTATTTTTCTAGCGTGAAAGGTGACAGTGAAATGAATTGCAGAGCATATGACAGTCAGCTTTACACACTGCGCTGCTGCACATAGAG